>APFE031469595.1:0-13224 GCA_000404065.3 Pinus taeda
TAGTGTTGCACCATTAATGAATCTACACAAATCTCAAGGTCACCTGCTTGAACACTACACATGACGGGAGAATTAGCTACCAAACAAATCTAACACCAGGTATCTATTGGTTTTTGCTCTCTCTTTCAAAGTTATCAAGAAGGAACTTCCTTGTCAGAGGACATCATCCATCCATTAGAGGCTCTAGGCTGGAAACGCACTTTGGATCTAGAGAGGAAGTATGTTCCCTTTAGAAAAAAATTATACCTTTGACAACTCATAAGAATGTCAAAGGGAACGAACCAAGGAACTAATCAGGGTGCTAATCAGAATGCTATTATAGGAAGGACATAGCAGTAGTAGGAGATTCAAAGTTTAATACCAGTGGGGATATCATTATAGCACAATGTTTTCACTATGTGTTTTCAAACTTCCACCCTTGGAAATAGGAATATTGTATCATATTTAATAAATTGTATTTGCTTTACCATCTCATGTAAAGTTTTGGAAACATTTTTTTATGTATGTATATATACAAACCTGAGAACTAGCTCAAGGGGTTGGCTTAATTGATTGTCGCCAATGCTATGGGAATTTGGCTAGTTTTCCACTGAAAAGCGCATTTTTTTTAATGCTCCTCAGAAAACTAGTTTACTAGTAGACATAGACTAGTAAACTAGTCTATGTCGACTAGTTTACTAGGGATGCTATCCACGAAAGTGCGGAAGCATCATTTGGGTTTCCCAAGAGGTTTTCCTTGGAAAAAAGAGAGATACAATCCTAAGAACCAACATGCATGAGTTAGGGCCTATATGTCCAGAATTCGCACGTTGCACATGATACTTTTGTTGACACACAGGGCCTGCATGTCAAACATGTGCCCCATGCCAAATGCATCCCACATATCCAACGCTAGGGACACCAAAAAAAATCAAAATTTGTGTGCAAATGTGTCCCAACATGTGTTTGATGTAGTTATATTCTCTAAATGTTAAAAAAACTACGTCTTTATGTCTACATTTTGTTTCTATAACTTTAATTTATATGTAGATATAGATTTTAGTATTTTACCCAATGAGATAGCTCATCTGGCAAAAACCTGATAGTTCAAGGCAGAAATCGTCCAGAGGTCATGGGATGAACACCTATGGAGTCCCATTTGGTTACCAACTGCTCTTGTGGCTAGCAGTTGATACCACCCTCTATAATTTCAAGGAAGACGGGGCAGGCTGGGGAGGAGGGGCAGTTGATACTGCTCTCTATAATTTCAAGGAAGATGGGGCAGGGTGGCGAGAGGAGAGGTCCAACGAAGTGTTTCTTCAAAAAAATATATATAGATATAGATAAAGATATTTACATAGCCCCTTGTCCTATATTAAGGGTCTGCATGTCTGTGTTGGACACTTGAATCCCCGCATCACCATGGCAACTGACTTCGACACAAACCTATATATGTACTTGTGCTATCTCCACTCAAACTCATATCAGTTCACATCATTTCTTTCAATTTGCTTTCGCTAAAAGACTACAGAGGTTGATGATCGTGCTATTTGATTGTGATCTTAGTATGAAAGATCGGATAAGATTACTAATGAAAGTTATGGTATATTTCGTGTGCTAAGAGGCTTCTGTTGCTAATATCAAAGGTAAGATGCTCTCCTGGGAATTCAGAAGCCCATAGTGAACTCTTAGCAAAATTATTTAAACTGTTTCTATTTTGGGGTTTAAAAACGATCATGGTGGACTCATGAGGATCTCTTGCATCTCAAATAAACAAGAATAAATGGCATGACGAAATTATGCAAAAAATATGGCCAAAGTTTTTCCATGTGGAAACTACAAGAAAATATGCTAAGACATGATTTAAGAAAATAATATGAAATCCAAATTTCAGTACATGATATCACTACTCAAAATATCATTTTTTAGATTTCAGCCCTGGTCTAAAATTTTAATTTCAAAGCTTGAGCACCTGTTCCCCCTCCCTTAAAAATAATGGCTTTCCACACCTTCTCTCAGTGCTTTGATTGAACTCGTAATTTTTGCGTATAGGTACATTCTGGTGTGGTGAGTTGTAAAAAATATGAGATACTCACACCTCATAGACTTTTACATGTACCCTATAACCACTTTGAATGAGAATAATTTATATCCCTTGAGACAAATTATCAGATCCACCATTCAATGGTGCTGTTTATATATCACAGAAAACAGTAATTTGAAATCGGAGATAAATTATGTAAATTTTCAAATAGCAAACATTTACTCCTCTAATCTGGCTGAGACCATACTTTAAAAAATCTAAATAATGAAGAAATGTATTGTGAATCTGAAGAACCCCATAGGCAAACAACTAACTCTCTGAAAATTCCCCAAGAAAAATTGAAAGCACATAGCAAAAAATTGTTGGAAATGCAGGCATCTTTCAATCCATTATGTGTTCAGAGATTGTAAGAAATAGGTAATGACACATGTAATTGCAACGTTCAAGAAAGTGGTTAAGCGTTCAACTTGGCATCATAAGCTTCTCTTTTGAAGTAAAGCACATTAGAGCTTGTCTGAGTCATCTCTTATTCATTTCTCATTCTTCTTCCACCACTTTTTCTTGATATCCTTTTTCTCGTCGCTTTTCTCACACGCTGCCTTGCATAGCTCTCACACCCTGTCTTGCTTAGATTCTTCTCAGTTCTCACATGCTGCCTTGCATAGCTCTCACAACCTGTCTTGCTTAGATTCTTCTCAGATATGAGTTGTCTGAGCCTTGCTCTAAGCTCATCTGCAGTGCGCCTATTGAATAAGTTGCTCAGCCCTTCCATGATCATTTTGTAAGTACCAGGCTGAGGCAGTAGTCCATCCTCTATCATGTTAGCACAGTAATTGCAAGCTTCCTCAACCTCACCGACTGAACACAACCCCTCTATCCAGATTGTGTATGCAAATATATTGGTATGGGAACCACTCTTTTTCATACAATCCCAAATATCAGCAGCCGCTTCAAGTTTCCCTGCTCTCAAAAGTGTATTCAATAGGTCTTTTAGGGTGCCATATAGAGGTGCAGGAAGAAGACCTTTCCCAACCATTTCCTTGAAATATTTGCAAGCATCTGTTAAATTACCTTGATTGTGAAGCCCGCGTATAAATATCGTGTAAGCATCAAGATTGGCACTAATGCCATTACTCTCCATATTGTTCCAGATAATTGTGGCCTCGTTTAGTTTCCCTAGCCTGCAAGACAGTCTAAGCAGTGGAATATAATTGCGAAGATCTGGATCACAACCATTCTCTGACATTTTTTGGAAAAGCTCCAGCACTTCTTTCAGTTCCTTCCGTCTTTCATGTTCTCTAAGAAGACGATAATAAGTGATTTGATTGGGAGCACAGCGTTGTTGGATCATATCTTCCAAAAGCTGGTAACCTTGATCTAATTTCCCTGATTTGCAAAAACTGTCGATCAAGATACTATACGTCACCACATCCGGAAAGCATCCATTCTTTTTCATATCTTTAAAGAGCCTTAAGGCTTCTTCTAATCTTTCTGCTGCGCAAAGAGCATGGATCAAGTTTGTGTATGACACCGCATCTGGTGCACATCCCCTGCTCTTCATCTCATTCAACAAATCAAAAGCTTTATGTATTTTCCCTGCCTTGGCATACCCGTTTACAAGTGTGTTGTAAACCACCAAGTCTGGCTCAAACCCCAACACCGCCATTTCATCCAACATGCAATGGGCCATATCCAAGCTCCCTGTCTTGCACAACCCATTGAGCAGAACTGTATAATTCTTCAAATTCCGTGGGAACCTGGTTTTCATGTCTACAAACAATTCTATAGCCTCTTGAACCTTATCATGTTTACACAAAGCATCCAGTAGAGCGCCAAATGTATGTGCATTAGGTTCACAGCCAAACTTGGGCATCTCATCCAAAACATCTATAGCTTTCTGCACCATACTTGCTGCTACAAACTTCCTCATCATAATAATAAATGTCTCAGCTGTGATCAGAGAAGGGTTGGTCTTCCGCATCTCTTCCAGCATTACCCAAATTGTTTCAAATTGGGTCATTCTTCCCATGATATTGATCATAACATTGCATGCCTCATATTTATGAATGTATCCAGGCTGCTTCCCAGCCCACACAAAAAATCTGAAAGCTGGGTTTCCAGCATCCCCGCACTTGTTTAACACTTGAACTACAAGTTCAGGTGTCACACTCACCCCGCATTTGTCTAAGGCCATTTCTAGCATGTCAATGTTATTGTGGAATTTCATGATAACTTTATAGACCTTTTCTATATCTGTCAAACTTTCATCAAAACTAGACCTAAAATTACCTTTTTCTGCAGCCCTTTTGGAGCCGGGTATCCTTGCTTTGGTATCAATCAGGGTATCCAGACTATGATGGACATTTTTCTCTATTGTCAGGTCTTCAAATTCACCCTTGGCAGCTCCGACATCTCTCTCTTTTCCTTTCGTATTTACTTTTTCTGTCTGGATTCTTTCCTCTTCAGAATCACTGTAAGCAATGACACAGAAACTAGCAGTGCTCTGCTTGCTGTTTTTCTGCATATCCACATAATTTGAGGAGTACTCGGTTTGAAATACGCATGCTTTCCTGGGTTGCTCCCACCGCCTGAATAAGGAGGACGAAGCCGGTGACAATTTGTTGGATCGATTGAAAAAATCATCATTGCTTGTTGAACTGAAAGATGGTTCCAGTACATAATTGGAGCAGCAATCGGCAGTACTAATAGTTGGTTTGGCATGAGAGCAAGTTTTCAAATGGGAAAGGAGATGACATATGGAGAGGAGACTTAATGATTTTGCTTTGTAGGAAGGATAGGTTCTGGAAGTAAAGTTATGTATTGCATCATACCTGCAGCTTCCTCTGGATAAATGCATGAGAGTAATTGGAGTGGAATAAATGTTTATCAAGCCAACAGAAACACAAAGATAGAAGTGCACCAAAAGACAAGAGCCTCATTTCTCGCCATTAACTGTAAATATTTCCGTCTCCACGCTTGATTCAAAGCCGAAAAGCCATTTCTTCGACATTTGTATGGTACTCCTAAATAGCGCATAAGGGAATCTAAAGAGGAATAACTATGTATTATGTATCAGACATAATATGGTGTATCATACATCATATTTTAGAGAAAGAGTGTTTATATAGAGGAATTAATGGATGAGATACTAGGTTTATATAAATTTAGACTTATTTTGGGTGGTTAATAAAGCATCTTCAAATTTTGGCATTTACCAATAGGGGAAGTTCTATAGTTATTATAGACCTAGGCATTTGCATTAGATGTTGCAAAGGAAACGCCTTAAGGCATAAATTCGAGAAGCATTGTGACATATAAAGAATCATTGAAGATGATAATTAGTAGGTGAAGGGTAAAGAGCTAGTACCCAATGCCCATTGCATGAAATGGGTCTTGTTTCTTTTGGAAACTTTTGGGCTCACATCTGACCAAAAAAAAACTTCCCATTTTTAGCAGGCTATGGAATGACTTCAACTAGAAGGAGAATGACTTCAACAAGAAGGAGACAATACTGGATACTATTGCACGTATTGAGGAGGAGTAGAATGTTGTCCTCGTTAGTAAGATGAATAAGGGAAACAAGAAAAGAGGAACTAAGAAAGGTTAAAAAGGGTTATATACAGTCCTCCATTGTGGGTGTTTCCCATAATCTTTTTGCTTCTGAATGTGTATAATAAGTCTTCAACACTCTATCTGTGCTTCCAATGGCTTCAATCTGCATATTCTTAGAAGGAGTTTCTACTAGTGTTTAATCTAACATCCTCTTTTTGGTTGGATTTATTTCTGTGAGCATGGTGGTATTCATTCTTTTGGCTCTCTTTAGTTCCCTTATTTGTAAGTGCACAAAAATCTTGGACTATTATGACACTGAAATATTGATAATGGGAGTTAATAATCATGACAATTTTTTGGTTGAATTCTTTGGGTTTTATGTCATTTTATCTCCAAAATACACAGATAATTTTGATGGTTGAAACAAAGCTACAAGTTATAAGAACAAAGTTCAAGGTACGCATGCTGTAGTTAAAGGAAACCCCAACTCTGCAGCCAACAAATAAACTTTTTTGGTTCAATCGCCCTCTACTTATCCTTCCAACCAAAGCTACAAGTTATAATAACAGAATTCAAGGTAGGCATGTTGTAGTTAAAGGAAACCCCAACTGTGCAACCAACAAATAAACTTTTTTGGTTCAATTGCCCTCTACCTTTCCTTTCTTTATCCATTTCACTCTTTTCCAGGTATCAAAATGATTTGCATTCTAAATTTCAATTAACAAATTGTATTTCTCTACTCCATTTTAAATAAATATAAATTTAAAATGAATACTAACCTATTAAATACCTAAAAATTACTGGACAAAACATATAAAAAAATGATCATTGATAAATGAATACTAACATATTAAATACCTAAAAATTATTAGACAGAAAAACATTAAAAAAATTCTAATCATCGAAACATCATCAATTAATTTAAGTTTATATATTATTGAGTAGTTTTCCACTTGAAGCTTCCTTATATGTCTCAAAAGTACAAGCACATACATGCCTTGTTTTTGTTGTTGGCCTTGCAATCTTTCTGTTAGAGCATCCAAAAACACTTTCTTTCTTTTCCTGATTGTTTACCATTTGTGTTTCTCAACTCAGTATTCCTGTAAGGTATGTTGGGAAGTTCTGAACTCTTCACGCCAAAACAAATTAACGGCAAAAAATAAAAACAAAAACACATTATTTATATGTAAGCTCTCGATTAGCAATGATCGCAGAAGCAGAAACAAGACATAGGAGGGGTCATATACTTGAATTAACATGAGCTTGATCCAAAATTGATCCCTTGCTGATAATTCTGATAAAACTGGAACTCAAAACCATATTAACTGTTGACATGTTCCCTCAAACGACAAAGACCAGACCAAGGCCTCCGACAAGAGATCCATATCATTATTTTTCTAGTTTTGGACAGAGTGATAGAGATTTCAGTGAGATTTTGAAGATTCCGACGACAACAATTCAAGAATAGAGGTGGAAAAATGGTGCATTTGATCTTTGTTGTACATAGGTGTAGCAAATGCAAGGGAGATGTATAACTCTAGTGCATCTGGTCCTTCAAACATATACTTGCATGGACAGAAGCAAGGACTAACTGAATGCATACTTTCCAGTGGCCCTAAGCCTCCAGCCACATTCATATATTTCGCATCCTTCCAAATTGATTCTGCTAGCTCTCCGAAGTATATTGTAAACAACCCAGATCTCTTAGAAGAGCTTGAAGATAGCTTGAGCAACTGCATTCACATTCATTCACGAGTATGATTTAATCCAAAATATTGACTAGCATAAATCCCCTAGAAGGATATATCATCCTTCACTCGGGTTCCCTGAAGTATTCATGTTGTGTAGTTTCCCAGGACAGTTTCTGGTAGTGGAGGCTCAAAGTGAGGTCTACAGTCCAGAGTTTTGTTTCTTCTTCAGGGCCATGGATAATTGTTGTGATCAGAGTTGGGAAATTAATAGTACATACCATTTAATTGCAAAGCAAAAATTGCACATCAGTTTATATGAAGAAATTGCACATCAGTTAAATGAATTATATCTCTATACGCACATTGACATGGAAATTAGTGGTACATACCATTTAATAGCAAAGTAGAAATTTCGGAAATTGCACATCAGTTTAATGAATTATATTCTCTATATGCACCTTTTAGGCCATGATATATGTACGAAGTGACCTCTACTGTCTGTATGCACGCATTACACCCTGTGCCATAATCTTTTGTAGAGACTTGTAAGCTACAAAGTGGGCTGGTGAAAGGATGGCCTTGCCTGCTAGGAAAGATATAATGGAGCGAGCTCCTTGTGGAAAGCCACCGTTTACATTGAAAGAATTGAAGAGAGCCATTCCACCTCACTGCTTCAACAAATCACTGCTCACATCATTCTCATATCTAGGATACGATCTTCTTATTGTTGCACTTCTGTTGTATTCCACAACCACCTATTATTTCACAGGGCCTGGATTGCTTGGATGGGCACTCTAGTTTGGTTACTGGGCAGTTCAGGGGTGTGTTCTGTTTGATATATGGGTTATAGCACATGAATGTGGGCATCATGCATTTAGTGAGTACTCTTTTGTGGATGATACAGCAGGACTTATACTACATTCATAGCTTCTACATTCCACTCTTGATTGTGAATGCATTCCTGGTGCTGATCACGTGCCTGTAGCACATGCATCTGACTCTTCCCCACTATGACAGACCAGAGTGGGAATGGATGAGAGGTGCATTGTTAACAGTTGATAGGGATTACAGAATGTTGAATCTAGTATTCCATCACATCACTGACAACCATGTGACTCATCATTTATTCTCCATAATTCCTCATTACCGTGCTGAGGAGGCGACTAGGGCTATTAAGCCGATTCTGGGAAACTATTACACTGCTATGACACTACGCCTGTTTGTAATGCCTTATGGCGGGAGTTTAGAGAATGTGTGTATGTAGAGGTTGACTACCCTGGAAAAAGTGGGATCTTGTGGTACAGATGCAAGTCCAACTTAGCGGTAACCATTGGATATTCAGATGGACTCCTTTTGATCCACCATTTCCTTCCCTACCTCATATGAATAATGTGAGGCATCTGATTAGGACGTGTTTGTAAAATGTCTGTTCAATAATTTGCAAAATACGCTTTTTCTTTTTTACCGGAGAAAAAAAAGGATTTCTTTCTATTGATATAAAAAGTAGTACATTATCATGGTTACATCACAATATTGATCAAGAAATTTGACAAAGAAGATCAAAAAGCTTTAACCAGTCTACTATCTATCTGTCTCTTGTATAGTATAACATCAAAGAGAGTAGAAAGAGAGTAAACTATCAGTGTTGTCACCTACAGTTGGCTATAAAAAATCGGTAAAAAAAATGCCTTGTTCAAGAGACTGTATCTTAAATCCTCCACCCACCAAAACCCACCAAAAAGAATCATGCAAAAGATCAAATAACATTAATCAGTCTACTATCTATTTATCTATCTCTTGTATATATAACATCAAACAGAGTAAATTGTGTCACCTACAGTTTGCTATAAAAAAATCGCTCAAAAAATGCCTTGTTCCAAAGAAAATCTTAAATCCTCCACCAAAAAGAAACATGCATAAACCAGATAAGGCAATAATAAAAAAATTAAGTAAAATATGAAACCTATCCATAGTTTATGGAATTGGAGGCGTAATAAAAAAATTCATCCCCTGTTACTTCATGATCCCTCTCTTTGATAAGAGATCCTCGGAATTGGATTCATGTTTCACCAGAAGTTGTTAAAATCAGTTAGTAACCCGTCTTTGTATAAGACGATGACATCTACGCAAAGAAACAAAAAACCGTTTGTGTCGGTGCATTTAAATTAATGGACCAGGACAATCCAATCGTCTAACGATGGATCAAACAGGAAAGAGCGATGACAAGTGTGCACCCAGGGGAGTTTGTTTAAGAGAGAAACCCCTTATGGTGTAATTAGCAATTACTTTTAACTTTTTCTAAAATGAATGTTGATTGATATTGAGGTGATGTTGACTAAACAACATCAAAGACAAGTGTGCACCGAGGGGAGTTTGTTTTAGAGAGAAACCCCTTATGGTGTAATTAGCAATTACTTTTAACTTTTTCTAAAATGAATATTAATTGATGTTGACTTTGTTTAAGAGAGAAACCTCTTATGGTGTAATTAGCAATTACTTCTAACTTTTTCTAAAATGAATGTTAATTGATGTTAACTGATGTTGACTAAACAATATCAAAGAATAACCCTAAAAATCATTGATTTTAGATGAAAACTCAATATATATGTTTGAAAATCAATTTTCCAATCAAAATAACATGATAACATGAAGCGAAGGACATAAATAACACTAAAAAATAAAACAAATCACTAATATTACATAAAATAAGAAATAGAACAAATCACTAACATCCCTCAAAGTATATCATGTTATCTTATTTTTAAATATATTAAAAAAAATTTAACATTTAAAAAAAGATGTAAATAAAGATCTATATCCATCTTATCTTTATATAAGAATATTCATATAATTTTCTCATAAGAATAGAAGAGTATTCGTATTTAGTAATTTAATTTTTCAAAATAATTTTCACAAATTTTCTGTTCGTATACTTTGCCACTTGAGAAACCATTCTGCAGGAAGGAATCTACTATTTAAGCGAAGGAATCGAAAATTTACTCACAATTAAAGATAATAATCCATGTTAACAAAACTAAATTGATATTAGCAATTTAATGTAATCATACATTTAGGAAACATTAAACCAAAAATGATTTTTTTAATGTAATCATACATTTAGGAAACATTAAACCAAAAATGATTTTTTATTACATTTTTAATGATAGAGTTTACAAAAAGATTAGAGGCTATGATGTCTGATTAAATCTACATTTTCACAACAACCCAATGTCATCACAGTGGCACCATCTCCAACGCTAAATTCAGATCCAACATTCTATCTCCCTCCGTACTTGCATCCGACCAGAATCGCTCTTCCTCACGCTCTTTAACCTTTAAGTCCCGCTCGCCGGCCTTTGAGTCGATGTCGTAGGTTCTATTCCCACGGGGTAAAAAATCTTCCCACTCGAATGAAGGGCGCCACAGCAACGAGTAGTTTTTATAGTTGGGAAAGCTAGCAACTGTCATGCAATTCAAATCGACGGAGGATCTTCACTCAATTGTCTAACAAAATATTTAATGGTTCAGATTATGACACGGAGGCAGGTTGGATAGTTGATTTCAGAAGTTTTTATAGTTGGGAAAGCTAGCAACGGTCATGCAATTCAAATCGACGGAGGATCTTCACTCAATCGTCTAACAAAATATTTAATGGTACAGATTATGACACGGAGGCAGGTTGGATAGTTGATCTCAGAGGGAACATTTTTACATTAAAAATAAATAACAAAATTGAAACACTAAAGCAATTAATATATGTTCTACAATAAAAATGTAAATGTAAGGCCCAATAGAAAACATTGTTGGAAGTCTCTAACACCCAAATCAATTAATGGTATCTTTTTATTCAAATGTGTACATAGCAAGCCCTCCTCTCCTTGCAACATTGTTTGTTATATTTATTTTGTTTTTTTATTGCTGAAGTTTTGTGGTAAACAATAAGTTATTGATTAAGTGTTTTTACCATTTATATGATTCACCCAAAATGATAAACATACTTTACTCTATCATTTCAAGTAAAAACAAACATCAACAATTTGTACAACGCCGATGTATTGAATGGCAATAGTATAAAGGAAAAATAAGAAGAATTTTCCGTTGTATAATTCCCTTCGGCCTTTATCCCATTATTAAGCCATTTTTCTAATCGGGTTTGTGAGATGAGTAGCTTTCTCTTCACCTGGAATTTATATAGAAGCCAAACGTAAAATGTGTTGTTACTGTCTCAAACAATTAAGGTGAAGACGACGTTAATTTGTAGTGAAATACCACAACTTTTGCTACGACTATGCAGAACTGATGAAGGCATAGTTTCTTGTATGATTGTGTCCAGTCTATCCAAATTTATTTTTTCAGAGGTTCTACTCATGTAAGTAAATTAAGTAATGTCTGGTGAGCACTCTACGATGCTTAGTAACCGAATAATCTTTTATTATTTGATTATGGATCATATGGATGAGATCTGAACAAACATAAACAAACAAAGAAAAACTGCAGAATTTGTTTCTAAAAATGATAAAAAATCAAGCTTACGGATTGTTCTACGGCTGGCTCATGCTAGTTCATCAAGACAGATAGAGCCTCGCTGGTCTCCCTAACAAGATGGCGCTCATTCCAAACACCAAATATCTAATACAAAAAAAAAACAAATAAACTATACAAATCATCATTTATCAATTTATATATTAATATAATTATAATTACAACCCTGTAACTGTAAATTCAATTGTGGTCAACAAACAAGACCCCGTAGTCCTGAAAATAAAAGTTTCAATACAAAATAAGCCGATCGAATCAAATCCTTACCATACCATATTAAGCCCGATACCTAACATTTACCCACATGATGTCCTAGAGCAGAAGAAATTGAGGGCCGATAAAGAAGTTGCGCTGGCGGTCTGCAAGTGGTATGTATTTCTAGGTTTCATCGGTAGAATGTAGGGTGAACATTGGTTGCTGGTAGCATTGCAAGTTTTATTGCTGTCTGCCGAGTACTTGTATTTTCCTTGGCCCTCTATTAGCAGAGACTACAATATCAACCCACAAATTCGCGCTTGTTCATTGAGTTTCAATCAGTAAGGATTTCAAACCGGAGTACAAGGGACATGATATATATATATATATATACACCTTAGGTTCCCCAACCTATGCAAAAGGATTGGATGAGAGGCCCATAGCCTATTAGTATGCGCTAATATGCCGCCAGTGATCGGCGATGATGCTCAGTTCTCCGTCACAGATGAAGGGCTCTGTTTTTGTGGAGTCAATTATCATAGAGCCACACAAACGAGCCGAACGCTCAAGACCATCATGGCCATGACAGAAATATGTCCCAGACTGAATACATTATTAACATTAGCCCCAAATTAGCGACACAATATAACCAAGTCAGGATGCAAGTATTGAAAAGAAAATGTGTTAAACATACTTTGTCAACAACGAACTTGTCGATAAATGTCTCACTCGGTAGGATTGCACATTGAGACATGGATGCAGTTCTCACTCACTGGAGCTTTGAGCTGAGAGCAGAAATTCCCACTAGGATGGAAATGCTTTGCATGATTAGCACGATTAATCGATCTATGTTTAATTCTTGAAAGACTTTAACTCTTGTTAGTAATGGATCTGTGGTGCCGTTGAGCCATTCAACTTGTCGCTCGGCCTTCAACCACAGTGTTGTCGTTGGCCTATCTGTCATACGGGACCGGTAACCCCTTTGTCTTCTCGAGACTGTTCACATTGCAGGAGCTCAACGTTTCAGAATGGATGTTATGTCCTTTGATTTACTCTGTCGCCACGTTATCACCCGCAACAAGGATCAATGAATTTTAACTAGCAACGGTCATGCAATTCAAATCGACGGAGGATCTTCACTCAATCGTCTAACAAAATATTTAATGGTACAGATTATGACACGGAAGCAGGTTGGATAGTTGATCTCAGAGGGAACGCCTTACG
>APFE031469604.1:1619-20519 GCA_000404065.3 Pinus taeda
TTTTTTGTCACTGAAGCTTTGGGTTGCGTGCTTTCTTGAGAAAGCTCTTTTTCCCTACAAAACAAAAAACACAAAACCCAATGCGGAAATACAAAAAAAAACAAACCTTACGGCTTGAAGTTAGCTTTACCCGGAAACTAAATATTTTCCTCAATGTTTCTGATTTTCTGAGATCGCACTAAGGCGCAGCGGAAAAGAGCAAACGCATGAGAAAAATCCTTCGCCTCTGTTTCTGATTTGCCCAGATTGCACAGAGTCGCAGAGCAAAGAGCATACGCAAAAATGAAAGGTATAGATCCGGTAATAAAAAAGATGCTAAATAAACCGAAATAATAAACAGAGAGAAAATAACTAGAAACTGTAAATAAACACTGTATACCTCCAGATCTTAAAAATGACGTAGCTAGGCCTACCGGAAACCTTTTCGCATGAAACGAAAGGGGTTCCTCACTGGAACAGATGCTCCTAACAAAATAGAGGAGTCCTCTTGGCCCGAAATTAGTCAGACATAGTAGATATAGGAAACGACAGTCGGATGCAGTTCTACCGGCTTCAGATTTGGATCACCAACGGACGCGGCCCTCAAATAGCTCTGATACCATGTAGGAATTTACAGGGTAAGTTCCTCAGACAGAACACCAAAGGACACTACTCATAAACAAATCACAGATCAATACACCAGTATTTTTGATGTGGTTAAAACCCTCAAAGAGGGAAACAGTCCACAGCCTGAGCCAATAAGGCCACTTCAGGCAATTTATTAATTAAATAATGAAATTTTACATAAGCTTTTCTCATGAATAGTTAACCTACAAATGACCCTCCATGATATTTAAATAGAGATCATGGACCAATCGGGTGTTAAGCCACGGATCAAGTGTCGATAATACCGAGGAGAGAATGAACCGTTGGATCACTACATATCGTGACCGTCAGATTGTCAGTTACAAAAGTACATAGTAAAGAAACACACTTTACCTAACTCTACACTAGACCAAGTTATACTTAACTATTTCCTATGTGTCGGAATATCCTGACAAAATCTCGATCTCCTGTCATGTGAAAAGATGCACCACTATACCGATTCCATCACACTTGATACCAAGCATGCGATCAGCGAAAAATCCAGCTAAAACTGCGAGGCTAAGGCCTCTCCGGCTGCAGATCCAGCAGCTTGCTTATTTTTCTTCTTCTGCGGACAATTTGTGGCATAATGTCTGTGCTAGTGACAGTGAAAGCACTTCACCTTGGACATGTCCTGCTTCTTGCCTTGCACACTGGAATGAGAAGCTTTCTTGTTCTTCCCCTTCTTTGCTTTGGCAGCCAAAGCGTAATTTTCTTCATCAGATGCCTTTGATGAAGATTCGTCCCTGGTATTCCGCCTGATCTCCTCTTGCACAACATCCGACCAAAGTCTCTCCCATCCAGGCAATTTCTCCCGACCATTGACAGAGTCCTTATAGGAATGCCAACTCTTCGGAAGACCAAGGAGAGCCAAGCTCACCAAGTCCTCATCATCGATAGTCACCCCCACACTTCCCAACTCATCCCGGCAATGGGTGAAATTCGTGAGATACTTGGGCATATTGTCTCCGTTCTCACACTTAATGTTTCTGAGTTTATCCTTGAGCACAAACTTCCTCTGGTTGCTCTTGCTTTGGAATAAATATGTCAACGCTTTCCACATCAAGTATGGAGAAGCCTTTCCATGCAGGCTGGATACAATGTGAACCTTCACGCCCTCCAACAGAATCCTTCGACACTTTGTTGTCTTCTTTTGCCAAGCCTCAACTTGAGCAGCATAAGTAGGCTTTGGGACTTCAGCTTCTATGAATCCTTCAACCCATTATCATCTAACACTACCTCCATCTTGTCTTTCCATGCAATATAATTCGAGCTGCCTTCAAGGGCATACTCCAATCGCAATCCGTTGAAAGACATTTCCACTTCGACACCAAGAAAACACTGCTGCAAATTCGAATTCCACCAGCTCAAAATTCAACCGCTTCTGATCTAAAATTCATGAGAACAAAGTATTTCTCGTACAGAGGTTGACTGTATGGGCATTTATCGGATATCTCACCTTCCAAAAGAACGATGAATCCAGAGGCTACTTGGCCTGATTACAGACTCTGCTTGAAGAAATAAAATGTAATCACTTTCTGAATAATAGATCTGATGATCAACTTCGCTCTGATACCATGTAGAAATTTGAATAATATAACACTTATTCGCAGAAATTATCCTGATTATACACTATTTTCGAAATGCATGCATAATACATAACCTCCTCTACCATTGATCATCAATTTGCGGAATTAAAAAAACAATCGCATGCGCACATTGAAACATCAATCACACATATCAACACAGTATGTACTGGGGAAAGCATATAGCTGAAAACCCCCAACTATATGTATATTATGATGATAGAGAACATGTAACAATACATAGTACAATACTCCTCACAAGTACTTAGTACTATCTCCACCTACTATACACAAACTAGCTCAGATCTGAACAAGTCACGGGTTCAAAGCTCCTCCACTGTTTGCCTGCCTCTACTGCACAATCCAAATTTAGGATAGATCTGATCCAAGTTCGAATTCCCTTGGCTTGTACTGCACAATCCTCATTGACAATCTCAATCAATGATTGTGAAAATCTCATGCACAGCTATAGTCACAACTGATAATAGTCTCGCCCTTTCACCCACCTCTAACACTTGTCTCCACTGAACTATCCATGCACTGAGTTAATTGATGTATTCTTTAGTTGATTTATGAGTTAATAATTAGTGAATTAATTAATAATTAATTCACACCACTCATCACTAGTGTATTTGGGAGTTAGACTAAATACAACTAGTTCAACTAAGTCAACTGAACACAACTCCATCAACTCCTCAATCAACTCCACCGAACTCAATCACTTGAGTTCTAATTGAAGTCCATCATGCAATAGTTCAACTAACCCATAGGAAAAGTGTATTTCCTTCTGGAAGTTGCATGTGCCACATCCGTAGCTCGAACTGAAGTGTTGCAAGAGGATAAGATAATGTTTATAGTCCAAATATTATTAAGAGCAAATAATATTCGACTGTTCTATTTTTAGACTGGCAGTCTAAAAATAGACTTCGCACATGTCTAAAAATAGAGGTCCATCTATTTTTACCAGCATGACCAATCATCCATAAATAGCATCCTGCAACTCATAAACCATGATCCATATGTCTAAAAATAAACTTTGCGCTAAAAAGTAGCCTGCGGGCCCACTTAGTGAAGGCAACTTCTTTTCACTAAGCTCCATCATCTTGTTGCATTTTCAACAAATTCCAGCATAAGTGACAAGGGAAAGATCTCGTATTATGGTGGCCAAACAAATTCCATTCTAAACCTTGGGCTTATTTTGATGGATCTCCTCAAGAGGGTGGAATCTGTGGTGGAGGAGCTATTCTTCACTGTAAATGCCACCTCCAATATCTACCCACTTTCACCGGCTTTCCCGGGGTAAACATGAGCTGAGGACTACTATGACATGACTCAAAATCCTAGATAACCTTAAGGAAATGGAGTCGACAAAACAAGACCTAATTGACTTCCCTTAGGTGCTACAAGACTCCCAAGAGCTAAACTACCCTTCTTGGTGACCAAACCCTGAGTTAACTTGATGTTTCAGTGATCTGGAGCCCCAAACGTTGGCATAACATTGCCTGAATTTGATTGTAACCCTCCAGTCACATGCATGAGCCTATAAGGGAGTGACTGCAGTATTTTTCACCCAATTTTGTGCCAGCAATCGCAAGATCTAAGCTATTTTTCATGGCTAATCACCATACCATTGCCCAGAAATTGATGAGACTTTCGAGAATGATGTATGACACACAAACAAAGCTTTTAACACAAAAAATAGACTAGGACTTGACCTAACCCAGTCGAACCATGACATTCATTTCGTCAAACACATTGAGAAAATGAGATATGTAGGTCATGAATGCATATATGAACATAGTGATCTGAAACTTATCTAAGGTTTACCAAGGACTAATTCCCTGTCACAATAGTTGCAATAAAATCTATTAGGTCATGCATTCAATAATCTTTGATTTATCAATCAAACATGATAAGAGCCATAAGTTGGATATGTCATAAAACCATGCTTATAACCAACATATAACCATATAAATAACAATGATAGAACAACCATTAAAGACACATAATAACAAGTACATTTACTCATGTAATACAAGAGGAACTTAGCTCTTATTGACATATTCAAAAGCCAACCAAGTCAGGGACTTCCACGTACCACCCGACCATAGGTTGGGCTGAACCAAATCTCTCTTTTAGCCAATCACCCCCGTGCCATATTCCAAGCATGAATGTGGGTTATCATGGGATAAAACAATCCATAAACAACCAAGGGAATCCATAGGTTAAACCACCTCCACCCTCACACTACCGTGATCTCTCCTAAACTGTTCCTGATATCAAAAAACCAAACTAAGCTTGGATGCCTCAGAATGTTCATAAATCTAGGGCATCGAGATTAGGTGATTTCTCTTATATAGATAACTGATTGTGAATTCTTTTTACTTCTTGATTAGGATCTTATCTTACTTATGTTATTATAATTTTATTCTTCATCAAACAACTACCAAGCATAAACCATAAAAAGACAAGAGACACATAGTATAGGGTATCAACCAGGGCCAAAACCTCGCACACTTGAGAGGAAACACGAACAATTATTCTTCTTATAGAGATTCCAATTGACGAATGCCAAGACCAAGACCCTTGACCTATTTTCCACTCCAAGACCAATACACAAGTTCCCTTGATGAGATCCTTAGTCAACATTAGTAACCTTCTACTCCTTCCTTCTTCTCAAATCCTCTTCAATTTCAACTTCCTTCTGATTTAGACTTTCACTAGTTTCAACCTCCTAGAATTAGGCCTTCTTTGCATAGGGACTCCTTCTAGTTTGCCTTGACTTCCTCTTAAACTTGTCGCACTTCCAACTCGTCTACCTAAGAGGACTCTAATTCCTCTCACTTCTTTCTACAGAAAAAGTTATCTTCCTTCTTCTCACGTGTGTCCCAAAAACAAACCCAAAAATAGATCCAAAAGATACCACATACCTCACTCTCCCTTTGCTTCACTTCGCTGGATATAGGATTGTATTTCTTGACCCTTTCGTACTTCCTATTTCAAATTTGATGACCACCAAAATCATCTACCTGAAATGATGTCGAGCAACCCTATAAATAATTGTTTCCTCATTAAAATAAGGTGACTTATTGGAGGGTGACCTGGCTGTCATTTGGAGGAGATTATTAATTCCATCTTGAAGTCGACTTGCTAGCAGATGCTTGTGCTTGTCTTGGAGGGTATTTTTACTCTTTTAATGACTTATACAAATGTGTAACATGCCCATGAAGGGTCCTTCATACATTACATAGCCTCAAGTTGACTTTTATCACTAGATGACAAATCTTAAAGGCTCACAATGGGAGCCATCACTGAAAATAAAATTCCTTACTCATGAAACCCATGAGACAAGTATTACAGTAATAGTTTTATTTTTCTTCTTTATATCAATTGCATAAAATCACAATTACACATGTCATTATGAAGATAGAACCTAGTTACACTTTTCAACACTCCCTCTTAACTATTGAGGTATTCATAATGGTACTTGGTCATTCTCAATCTGAAGAATTTCTCATAAGAAGAGTCAAATTGGTAATCCATCTGTGTAGCATCATATCAACCAACATTGTCACATAGAAAAGCCTTCACTAATAGCTCTATCTCTCCACGAGATCTGAGCACAATGTTGGTGAGACCAATGATGTATAGACACCCTCATCATTTTCTCTCTCGGAACATACTCCACCCAGGTTCTTAGGGTGTGTTCCACCAAGACTATTCTTATCTTGGATTCCCAATCCTCAAAGAATATCAGTCCTCTACAAATAATATTATCTTGGATGCCCTTACACGCCCTCAAATAGCATTAGATTCCATATGTTTACCCAATCCTCCATTTTGTCTTCTCGAGTGAAGACAATAATGATGTGTCTATCTCTCCCTCTCAATTTGGGAGGACATATCTATTCCAATAAAGGAATGTACTCATTCCTACAGAAGGAATGTACCTAAGCTCCCTCTTGGATTAGGAATTTTGCTTCCAAGTTTCTACCAAGTAAGAAACTTGTTTCCAGACTCCCTCTTAATTAGGGACCTACAGCAGCTCCTCAGGTGGAGATGATGGGACAACTAGCTACTTGAAGAACTCCTCCTCACAATGTCATGAAATTATTTTAATTATCTAGGAGGCTTCACATTTGGGACTTCTTCATAGGGCACATGCCATCTATCACTTTCATCCATGAGTCAGTCATGTCATCATCGAGAAGTGATCCATCAATTCATATCTCACCTTCCTTCATGCCATGTTGCCTTCTTCATGCCATGTCTCCTTAAGGATCTTTCATCCTACTATATGGGCATCAACGGTGGAAGATATTCATAGATCTTTCCTCTATAGCCCAAAATAAGCCCATCTAGATATTTGTTCAAAAATAAAGAAATGAACATTAAAATCAAAGCTACCTTTGTGATGTTCTTTCATCATGACATTTTCTAGTTTGCATCAACATCCTTCATACATATTGATACGTCTCCAAAGATATATATTGTCAAGGGTCTCTTTCTTTTTCAGACTCTATCAGAGTCTTCATATCTTTCATGGAGCTATCCTAGTCAACTCTTCTTGGTATTTGGATGTTGATTTCCTTTTTCCATGGTTGCATATCCAATGATCTGTTCCTTCCTTTCTTCACACATTTCACTCCCAGGAATTTCCAATCAGAATTCCTCCCGTTGTTGTCAACCACATCATATTACATATGAGGACATATTATGTTGATTTCATCTATACAATGTGTGACTCATGCCTTTTTTCATCCTTTTAGAGGAGGAGATCCTTTTTCTTTTCATCATGCTCTCAAGATAGAGAATTGATCCATGTTACCTGCAACTATATTACATGACTCTTTAATATTGAATATAAGGATACATACCTAATTTTTCTTTGGGTCATGCAAACTTCCTGTAGCGACTTCCTAGATTTAAAGAGTTTCAACCCCTTGATCTGCTTCACCTTTTATGTCATCATATCATCATCCCGTGAATTCTACAAGTTTGGAATTCTTGATGAAACATCTTCTTCCTTTCTTGATCGGTAAACCATTCAATGAAGATTCCATCAGAGAATCTTGATGATCTAAAGTATCCCCATCAACATATGTTTCCTTTTGACAGATGTATTATGAACCTTGTACTATATGACCTTTCCACTTATGTTTCCAATGAGATTCCCAAGAGCTATATCCTTAAATTTCATAGATTCTAATCATCTTTCATGCTTCTCTATGATGATGTCCTGAGCTCTTACTTTCAATGCTTTTATGATGCTTTGATGCATCCCATTATTTTACTTAGTGAATCAGGATAGCCATATCTTAAACCAGAAGACTTAGGAACTTGAAAAGGACTTATTTGAGGAAGAATAAATTGGTAATAGAGATCTCCTACTTCATCTTTCTTGAACTTCTTATTTTCAACTTCCTCTAGTTCTTTGGTGATATGGGCTTCTTCTCTTCCTCTTTTGTTATTGTCCTTCTTGGTCTTAGGACAATATCTTTTGTAGTGTCCATATTCTTGACACCCATAGCATTAGATCTTAGCCATGTCCCTTTTCTTTTTCCGAGAATCAAACTTCCCAAATTTTCCTTTTCTTCTTGTCATTGTAGCATAAGCTTGATTTGGCTCACCTGCTCCCACATCATATTTGGCCTTTAGTCTAGATTCTTCAATCTTTCACAGTGACCATAGATCATGGAATTGAGTAGCTTCTTTCTTCCCATATATACTTGAAGTAAAGTTACCACACTCCTCTGGTAGGGCATTTAATACAGCTTCAGTGATTTTTCTATCAGACATGACTTCTCCCAGACCTTGTGGTTGATCCTAGATCTCAGATATCCTCATAAGTATGAGGTTATTCCATCTTCCATTGACATATTCAGCTTGTAGATTTCTGGCCTTAATGAGATGACTTCTCCATTAGTGCTCACAGAATACAACTCTACCAATTTGTCATATATTTCTTTTGAAGTTTTGAGTTTTGATACATATGGGATGAGGGGATCCTTGATGGATTCTATGAGAATCCTTTGAGCCCCAACTTCCCCTTTCATATAATTTTCAAGAGCTTTATCATATTCCTTTCTAGGTTTAGTGATAGATCCTTTGACATGTTCCATAACCTCATTTTCAATGAGATTCAGATCTATCCTTTTCTTCCATGCAAGATAGTTTGAAGCCCCAATCAATTTGTTGCTTTCCTTGCAAAAAGACATTTTGACATATTCATATGTGGACATAAATATACTTACTTGATAGGATGCTCCTTCTTCTTGTTTCTTCCTTGATGTTGATGATGATATAGAGGATAGAAAACTTCTCCTTGATAAAGGTAGTTTTCTTCAAGAATGATCCTTGATCCCATATAGAGTGAAATCTCTTGAGTAAATGTAGGGTTTTGGCCTTCTTTTCTTGATGACGATCCCACCACTTCTTTGTAGACTTCTTCTTTGATCTAGGGTTAAGATGCTTTATTTATAGATCTTGAATTCAAGATGATCTTCTCTTTGATGCCTTCCTTGAGATTTGATCCTTGAGTGTCCCTTGACTCAAGATTCTCTTCCTTGACTTAGTCACCTTAGCTCTGATACCATGTTGCGAAATCCGGGGCATTGAGATTACGTGATTTCTCTTAGATAGATAACTGCGTGTGAATGCTTTTTACTTATTGATTAGGGTATTCTTTTACTTATGTTATTAAAGTATTATTCTTCATCAAACAACTACCAAGCATAAACCATAAAGAGATGCATATATATCAAGTCGAAAGGAAGAAAAAAATTGTCATTGAATAATTGAAAGGAAAAAAATCCCTTACCCAGTTAAAAGGAAAAATGATGAAGGTTATTTAGAAGAGATGGAGAAATATTTGTACAATGGGCTATCCAAGGAGTAGGAAGTGAACCATCATCAAATTGAAATGAGTGTTCCATTGGCAGAGGAAGTAGTTAAACCAACAAAATAGAATTGAAAAAACCAACAAAATAAAATTAAATTTTCAATAATGCTTTTATTAGTATTGTAACTATGATTTGACTCACAGTTAATTAGATAACCATCATCAAATTGCACTGAGCGTGCCATTCGCGGAGGAAGTAGTTAAACCAACAAAATGAAATTAACTTTCAATAATGTTTTTATTAGCGTTGTAACTCTTCTTTGGCTCACAGTTCATTATACCATTATGAAAAAAAAATGTAGGTCTACATTGTAATGAAATCTAAACATCAGAATGCTCTTATCCCTACATTGAGAAGACTTTTTAAAATAGTCTCATGAACTAATCGATCTAGTAAACTATTGGAAAATTCGTTACTAGAAAAACTGAAACTAGAATAATGGATCTAAAGGCCAATAAAAAGGTGTGTTGGTTAACTCAATTCATACTTCTTTGCATTTATTTTTCAGGTTTGCATGTGGCAATGAAATTTTAGACGAGATACATGCCTTATTGGCAATCAAATCAGACCTAGTAGACAATTTAGGTTATCTCTCACATTGGAAATACAACAATAATAGCATGGTTGTGTCACATTGTTCATGGACCGGAATTAAATGTAACAATAAATCTAGAGTGATGGCTTTGTATCTCTAAAGAAAAAAGTGGCAATGAAATTTTAGACGAGATACATGCCTTATTGGCAATCAAATCAGACCTAGTAGACAATTTAGGTTATCTCTCACATTGGAAATACAACAATAATAGCATGGTTGTGTCACATTGTTCATGGACCGGAATTAAATGTAACAATAAATCTAGAGTGATGGCTTTCTATCTCTAAAGAAAAAACCTCACAGGTAAAATATCACAAGCAGTGGAGTTTCTTGACCACCTTGTCAACTTAAATGTCAGCCAAAACCACTTTGATGGACCAAACAACAAAGCCATTTTCAGGCTCCCCAAAGTAGAAACCATGTATATCAACCATAATTCCTTTAATGGATCATTGCTAGAGATACTTTTTGGGTTTTAGGATTTTGTGGATTTCAATGCTTACAACAACGACTTTACTCGCCCCTTACCATTGCAGTTTTCTCAGCTCAGTAAGTTGAAGTTTCTAAACCTTGGTGGAAGTTACTTTAATGGGAGTGTTCCCATCCAATATGGTGACTTCCCTAGCCTAAAATTCCTATATTTGGAGGGAAATGATATCATTGTTTCAATCCCAACAAAGCTATGGAAGTTGCCAGAGCTCAGGCGTATTATGATCGAGTACAATTCTTACACAGGTAGGATTTCGTGGCAGCTCAGTAACTTTTCAAAGTTACAGCCTTTACATATTCCATTTGCTAATTTATCTGGGTCCTTTCCTGTAGATTTAGGTGAGTTCCAAAATCTAAGTAGGTTGGTGTTGAACAACAGTAGACTTACTGGATCAATACCATGGAAATTAAGCAACATCACAAGCTTGAAGTCATTAGATTTTTCAAATAACATGCTCACTGTACCAATTCCTGAAGGGTTTTCAAGGCTCAAAAATATGGTAACCCTAAACCTATGTGTTAATAATCTATAGGAGACATCCCTAAGGGAAGGAGTGACCTGCCCAGCTTGATGTATCTTGTCATACGGAACAATTCCTTCACATAAACCCATCCTCAGTATTTGGGAAGAAATTATAGGCTAAAATGGTTGGAGGCATGTTTAAATAAATTAACAAGAACAATCCCCCCTGAGCTATGTGCAGGAAACTAGTTAGTTAGGCTTATCCTCTTCTCCAACCAATTCACAGAAGAAATCCCTTATAATCTTACAAATTGTCCCACTTTGCACAGAGTCAAAATTCAGTAAAACAAGATTAGCAACCACATTCCTATGGGATTTAGAAAACTTAAAAACTTGTCCTATGTATACATGTCATGAAACAAACGACTACCAAGCAACAAAAACTTCATCTCAAGCGTAAAATAACATGCCCTCAAGAAACAACAACGTTGCCAACAACTTGAAAGAAGACCACGGAAAGGAAAAAGAACAAACCCTGGCATAGCATGGTTTCCTGCGTATGTATTGTGCAAGGTTCAAGAAAGAGGGAAATAATTTGACATATGACATATTAAAATAATGGCAGAAAACATTCCAATTGTCTAACACAGGTGGCGTCCAAGAGGAATTTTTCTCAAAGGGAACACCTTAGGGTGTAATTACATTTAAAAGAGCAGCTCAGATTCAGAGGGAAAACTATAGTCGTTGACCTCCCCTCCTTTCATATAAACCTTTCATCCCAAATATAATTTACATATGAAGGAATACATGTGGATAGTGTCAAATTGCTCCCTTTTCAACAATGGATATCAACCCTTCCCTTCACGAATGTTCTCCCAACCTGTAACTAATATAGTGCAGTTAAAAGTGTGAAACAAAAGAGGAGAAATGGAATGATCAAAAGAAAAGGTTTAAATAAGGGAGGTAAGGGGCTCATATTGATACATCTTAGGCTCCATATCCATTTCTTCTTTGTTCACTTTCTCTTGAGCCTCTCTTTCCTTTCATCATCCTCCCTCTTATCAATAAATCTGACAAACGACTTCACAAACCTTGCACTACAACGTAATGCATGGGAATGATTCCTGGAATTCTCAACATCTCTGTGAATATTATGATGGAATAGGCATATCATGTGACAAAAAAATATAAACAAGGCTATAAAGCACGCAATTCCAATCACTAAGAAGAGGCCCTAGAAAATCTTCAGGCCAAACTTATTGGAGTCGACTTAACTGGTCGATGTCTCACATGAATCAATTTTCAAAAACTTGTATTGAATTCTCTTAAGTTCCCCACTCTTAGAGAGGGACAAGATTTTTGTGGACATGTTGGTTGTGAACGAGGATTTTTTTGGAAAATCCTGTACATACCAACATATTTTTTATCACAGTTTTCATAGTTCAATCAAGAAGACTAAGATAACAAAACAAAGTCTAGAGAAAAGGTACTTACAAATCCCCATTCTCTTTTGGTAAATTCTCCACCCACATTTCTAAATCCGTAGTGCTTGGAGAAAAACAAATGAACATTGGGAATCTCATGCACAACTACTGCTACACCTCCTTTGTTTGGTCCCATAGTCAATGCTCTAGCATACCTGTCAAGAAAATCTAAAGGAACTAATATAGATTTGTTTATCTTGAATTGCTTTGATAGATAGTTTCTAGCTTTGATCATGTTTGATATCCTATTGGTGAACTACCTCCCACTAAACTATCAATTCCTTGAATTGTTGATGAAATTTGTTGAATTGCCAAGATTGTTGATAAATTTGTAGTGTAACTTGACTTAATAATTAAGACCAAAAATAACCATATGATAATAATTGCTCATCCAAGCATGCTCATAGTTTTCCCTGCATGAATATTTGTATCATATTTAATTGTTTTTCACAAACTTCTTAACACAACGTAGTTAGGACACTTGCAAAAACATGGTCTCCTAAATTTATTTCCACATATACCTTTCCATTACTGCTAACATAGTGAAGCTTCATCATTCTCACAAAGTCTTCGTAAGAATCATGCATTTTAAGCACATCAATACCATGAAGTATAAATAAACCCAATTTTTTGACAGGGAAGCTAAAGGCCCCAAGGAGCAAAAAAGACGAGAAATATTACTCACCATGCTTCATGAACATATTAGAGAAAAAAAACCTGCATTAAACAATATGGCACTATGGTAACCCATTTCATTTTATACACGTTAAAAACATCACAGCGAATGAAACTATACCATATATTGTCAAACTCTTGTAACAAAGTTATATCATGTAGTTTGAAGGAATGAGATCTTCACTCTTTCCAAAAAAGGTAGTTTATATGGTTTGAATTATTGAAATCCCCAATTTTCCATTACATTTTGCAAACATGTATTGTCAAGCGAGTTGATGAAATACAACTTTCAAATAACTATATTTTTGTAGATCAGAAGATAATCTGGTTGCATTAATTCAATAAAAACGAGTTTCATGGAATACAAAACATAATACAACTAGCACAAAGAGAAAATATTGAAAACGTGGAATTTGTTTTTTTCTCATAGCATAAATTATTACATAATATATGCCAAAATTTATGGTTGCCCGACCAGTGTTATATAATATTTACATAAGAATAATAATAATAATAATACTAAAAATTAAGTTACGGATATGCAAGACCCTACAGTTTGCTTTCACCGGCCCACATAATATTAAATAGTTTTGGCTTTATATGATATTGATTATCACTGATGGTGGTTGTAATTTCTGGAAGGGTGACCCATAAGCCTCTTCGGTTTGACCAGTAATCAATTTTGTGGAAGCGTGTACCAGCTACATTGATAATCTCAAAAGTAAAGCCCATCAAGTATCCATTTTTGTCTAATTACAAAGGGCCTGCAATGTTAGTGAAATGACTTTGTAGTAGTATCTTTCGCAATTGTGCTCCTCCTTCAATGAGATCATTGTGCCCAGCAGAGCTAAGGAAGATTCCATAGCTCAAGCATATTATGATCACGTATAACTCTTACGTGGGGGGGATTCCATAGCAACTCAGTAACTTGTCAAAGTTGGAGTCTTCATATATTCCATTTGCTAGCTTATTTGGGTCTTTGCCTGTAGAATTAGGTGAGTTCCATAATCTAAGTAGGTTGGTGTTGAACGAAAACAGACTTACTAGATCAATACCATGGTAGTTAAGCAACATCACCAGCTTGAAGTCATTAGATTTTGTTAAATAACATTCTCACTAGACCAATCCCTGAAGGGTTTTCAAGGCTCAAAAATCTGGTAGCCCTAAGCCTATGTGTTAATAACCTCAGTGGAGACATCCCTAATGGAATTGATGACCTCCCAGCTTGATATAACTTGGCACATGGAATTCCTTCACAGGAAGACTTCCCTAGCAGTTGGGAAGAAAGTATAAGCTAAAATGGTTAGAGGCATGTTTAAATAAATTAACAGGACCAATCCCCCTGACCTATGTGAAGGCAATCAATTAGTTGGGCTTATACTCTTCTCCAACCAGTTCACATGAGAAATCCCTTATAATCTTACAAATTGTCCCACTTTACACAGAATCAGGATTTAGCAAAACAATATTAGCGGCTGGCACGTTCCTTTGGGATTTGGAAAGCTTAAGTGACTTGTTCTATGTAGACATGTCATGGTACAAATGATTGCCATGCGAAAAGAACTCCAGCTCAAGCGTAAAAGAACACACCCATAAGAAACAACAATGTTGTTTGGAACTTGGAAGAAGACCACAAAAAGGAACGAGAACAAACCCTAGCATAGCATGCTTTCCTCTGTATGTCTTGTGGAAGGTTTGGGAAAGAGGGCGAGAATTTGACATATGACATATTAAACCAATGGCAAGAAATTCTCTGCAGATTTTAAGGAAAGTTTTGTGAACCATGGAAGATCGCCCCATAAACCATGGAAAGTTTTGTGTAAGGCATTATAGTCATTATAATGATTATGGGTTAATTCTTACCAAACATGGGATTATAAAAGTTAACAATATTATGTTAAATGCAGGAAGGTTATAAATGGGTAAGGTATATAGGTTATAATTGTTACTTATTCACAATAAGAGGTAGAAGTCATAGGTGCTAGGGTTTATGGATTCATGTCTAGAAAGGTTAGAAGGATTTAAGGTTATAGTAGGGTTTAACATAGGTTAATGGTAAGGGGTTATCAAGGATATTAGTTATGTTTATAAGGGTTAGATGTTTGTGTGAGAAACTTGTTATGGTTATTAGGGTTAAGAATTGAGAGTTATAGAATTACATGTGTTAGGAATAATTTCTTATATGGATTAAGAATGACGTGTTATAGGAGTAATATTGTTATATGAGTTTGGACATAGGAGTACATAAGCTCAAGGTTAAAAATAAAGGGATATTGTGATTAGGTTATAAGGATCTAAAGGGAATAGAAATAATATGTTTCATAGATTGTAAAATGTGTGTTTTAAACAATTACAAATTATGGACTATAATTTTTATGTTATTGTTACATGGGTTAGGAATGACATGTGTTAAGGGTTTTTAGAGGTTATATGGTTTAGAAATTATGGGTTACATAAGATATATGTGTACAAATATATTACATGGATTAAGAATAATGAGTTGATTAACAAGGTGATCATAGATGTAGGTTAAGGCTTAGAGGATACAGGTTTGTTGTTCATAATCAAAGATTATTATCAAGTTTTAGCATTTAGAAGTTATGGGGCTCATAAATTCTAGGGTTTTGGTTATATTATGGGTTATAAGTGATACTTATTAACAATCATAGATTAGGGATTTTATAGCTTATATATAAAGGGTGACTGACTATAGGGTTACATGGGTTAAGGGAAATAAGGATTAGAGATGATAGTTGGTACGAGTCACATTTGTTAAGGGTTATAGATTTAGGAGGTGTATGGGTTAGAGGTTGGATTTAGAAGAGTATTGTTAGAGTTTATAAGGTTTACATGTTGTAAGTTAAATGTAAGAAGGAATAATTTTTTAGAAGTTATATATGTTATTGTAAAAGTGCTTATAGGAGTTATATTGAAGGTTATGTGTTAGGACTTTCTTGGGCTACATTAAAGGTTATAAATGTTAAGGTTCAATAAGGGTTATATGAATTGGAGATTACATAAACTCTATTTTAAATAATAATAGAATTATAATTATATCTAAAAGATATTTAATCAAATAAAATGAAATCATTATATATTCTCTATCAAACATATTAACAATTTTAGTAAGATATCCATTTACTTTCATTATATATATAATACTCACTTAATCTACATTTCAAAAACTAGGATTTATTATTAATACTCATAATTTATATATAATAATTCAATTTTCTTATAAATTAGAATTGTAGCTTTTATAATTTTTATATATTACATTTTAAAAGTTGACAATATTACCTTATGATTATTTACCTTGTAATTATTTAGCTTATATATAATGTAACCTAGAGGAATCTAGCAAACTACCTTACATTTCTTCCTCCTCCAATTGAGTTCCCCCGACTTATTTTTTTACAATTACAAAGCCAAAGCCTAACGGAAGTCTAGAGAATTGAACTAGTGACCTCTATATAGTAAATGTGTTTTTAATGATAGGGACTTGGCCAATTGAAATAATCCTAAGGGCTATTAACATTATTATTCTATATAGTAAATGTGTTTTTAATGATAGGGATTTGGCCAATTGAAATAATTCTAAGGGCTATTAACATTATTATTTAATATTTACTACTTATATAAGAGATTATGTTCTTTATGTACTTTATATGACAAAAAAAATTGACATTATCATGTGATCTAAAATTTGTTAGTTAAAATTATATATTTAAAGTGAAGGCTTGGAGAGTATAATTGTTTTTATCTCAAACAATATCTAATTTATGAAAACTAGATATAGAGTTCCTATCTAAGTTTAATAATTTTCAAATACATATTTTATTTCATATATATTTTTATTAGTTTATTAAAATTATTCCTATAATTGTATAATTTATATATTTTCAATAATTAATAATTATTGCAACTTTATTTTTTTTCATATTTTATTATTTTTAAGTAAATTTACTATATTTTCAAATATATTATACGCATGCTTTTATTTTTTACTATTTTTAAAACACAACACATGCGAGAAGCTAGAAACTGAGATTTTAAAGACAGTAACCAATATTGTCAATTTTATTTTTTGTTATTTTAAATATTTTTTCATAGATTATTTTTATGTATTATTTTTATATTATTGAAAATAATCATTTATAAATTATTTTAAATTTTAATTTCTGGTAAACAAAGGTAATGTTTTTTCAATATTTAATTTCTTTTTTCTTTTATTCAAATTTAATTTTTAATTTGTTATATTCTTGAAGGGCCAAATATTTGATTGCGCCGAGGAAATAGTAAATATTTTAAATTTTGTAAATATTTTAAATTTTGTAAAGGATCTTAATATTGTTAAATTTGGCGTCATCAAAAAATAGTACCAAAATTAGATTCTCCCCATCAAGAATACTACCCAATATTCCATCAAGAATACTACCCAATATTCCATTTCAGATTGGCAACAGGGTTTAATCAATGATACTACCCAATATTCCCAATATTCCATCAAAAATACTAACCAATATTCGCTTTCAGATTGGCAACAAGGTTTAATCAATGATGCCTATTGTTATGATGCCTATTGTTAGATTTGGCATGATCAAAAAATAATACCAAAATTAGATTCTCCCATCGAGAATACTACCCAATATTTCATCAAAAATACTACCCAATATTCTTTCACCCAATATTCTTTCAATTGCAACAGTTAATCACGATGCAACCTCTAATGGAGGAAAATATTAAAGACTATATATTATATATTTCTACTCTATTATTTATTTTTGTTTATTTATACTTAATTATATTATAAAAATATAACAACTTTTATTTCAACCGATTTTTTAAGTTCATAAATTTTTAATAACATAAAAACTTTATAAATAAATTGTATGTTCTATGTATTATTCTAATATTATATTACAGGTAATTATTAATTATAATGTATAAAAGTATAACAGACTTTATTTTAAACCCATTTCTTTGGTATTATAATAAAATTTTTTAATATATCATAAAAAATTAATAATAATATGTAATGTTAAATATCTCTATCTTATACAGGTAAGTTGTATTTATGAATGGTTTGTGTTTTTTTTATTTTTTATTGTTATTTATTTATTATAAATAGAATTATGATAATGTACTTTATTTTAACATTTTGTAAATCAGCTCTCTTTTATATAATAAGTTATGGCAGATGCTTGATATATATAGGTTATGTTCATTCATATTATTAAATCCATTTATATAAAGGAAAAATGTTTCTAATTATATATTAAAAAAAAGTAGGTGTAATTACAATGGATGCTATAACATTAAAAGAGTGCAGACACAACCAAAACAAAATAGAGAAGCAAAATATAGACACTTACTTGAAAGAGCTATTGACAAAGTAGTTGCAATGATATCCTCTTTCATTTTCCTCTCACAAAGAATTAAAAAGACAAAATCAAAAATATAAAACTAGATCTCTCACTTCATTCCAGCTGAAATAAAACACTTCAATATAACACTAAACTTAAACTTAATACCAATGAATAATAGTCTAAAGAACTTATAAAGTTAGTAGATTGTATAATTATTTTTTCAATATTTGAACATTATTTATAACATTCAGAAACACTAATATAATCAATAAAATTTATATCAATAATAAATAACATAAATGTATAAATTTATTTGATGTCTTCCAACAAGACAATTGATGTAACCAAAATTTATTACATCATTACTAGCTCAAGATTATATTTGATGTCTGTCGAACAATACAAGTGATGTAACAAAAACCCTTTAATCCAATTACTAAAACAAAATTAATGATAATGTGGGCTAAGTTGAATTTTTTGTGAAATAATAAATTTATTAGGAAAAAAGTTATAAAACTTTATAATTTTATGGGATATAGATTACAATTTATCATTTTTCCTCTTTATAAATAATTAAAAAACAAAATCAAAAATATAGAACTAGATGTCTCACTCCATTTTAGCTGAAATAAAACACTTCAATATAACACTATACTTAATACCAGTGAATAATAGTATAGCAGTGAATAATAGTCTAAAGAACTTATAAAGTT
>APFE031469604.1:21232-57119 GCA_000404065.3 Pinus taeda
AATAAATTCAACTCATAAAAAAACTACCATTATAAGTGATCCACACTTCAACAAATGAGTTGATTCCAACAATTCAATTTAAATTTCAAACAAATTCAACTTAAAATATATATATTTAAAAAAAATCTAGTATAACATAACTTCTAAATCACCCACCCATCTTTGGAGTAATACCCTACGGAGATGTCTAGCCTCCAGAAATTGTCGTACTTAATCAGTAATCGGTAGAAATTATCGTACTCAGTCGGTGTAAATTGTGTCTATCACAGTTAGAAAGCTTCCTTTGTTAAAAGGTTGTGAAATCGACAGTTCAAATGCAGACGTAAGCAGATGACATATGGCATACCTTTGAATTTTGAGGCATAGGAAGTTAGGGACTTGGACAATTGTTAATAGAGAAATCAGAGAATAGAAGACAGCAGAGGTGTAGGAATGGATCAAGAGAAAACCTGTCACCTGCTACAACCCACGAGCCTATTATTGTTGGTGAGATGTTTTCTCTTGAATAAAGTGATGGGTTAGCCTATATTTTCAAATAGCAGTAAGAAATAACTGTTCTCATTGTTCATTCCTGAAAGATTTTTCTTAAATATATATAAACTAAAAAAATTAGTTAAGAAACTAGGAAAACAAATTTATTAAATTTAAGTGAGATAAAATAAAATATATTTTTTATTTTTTTTTAATGAATAAACAGATTTGACCTAGGTACCTGCAATGTTATGCTGAAGAGTAAACCCTAGACGAACCAACCGGCTGAATACTTGTGACGAAATAAACTAATTATTATAATGGTATGTCCAAATTTTGAGCCATAAAAATTTATTGATTTTAAGTCCATATCGATTTGTCATTTTTTACTTCAGGCATTTCACATGTTTAGCCATCTCACCGCCGTACCATTGTTGTCGTTGAACATTTTTTACTTCAGGCATTTCACATGTTTAGCCATCTCACCGCCGTATCCGTATTACCATATTGAGCCTGAAACACCACCGCATACATTTTGTCGTTGAACATTCATTCAGTAGGCCGGTGTGAAAGATGAATACTGAACTTGACTCACTCATGTGAAAGAAAATAAAACTTTACAGGCATGCACAACTTTACAGACGTACACCACTCATATGACTCATCATAAAATTTAATAATTAGAAGTCAACTTCAGTCGTACATTTTGTTCCCCGGTTACAATCCATACAAAATATGAGGTAGAGTCGAATCAGAACAAAACGGACCTTTATAGTCACCTAGTTTACCCAATCACATGACCAAGGTAACAGAAGGAATAATGATGCGATGTTTAGGAATTGTTTTGGTAATATTAGAGAGGAATAATTAGGAGACGTTAGAAAGTGTTTTGGTATTGTTTCGGGGCAATAGCATGACATGCTAAATGGGTTTTCAAAATGGTGTATTTTTTCAATGGTGAGATGGATTATGATGTGATGGTGAAAGTATTTTGGGTAATATTGTATTTAGTGGAAAGGTGGTGATATTAGAAGTGAAAAATATATTTTAATTAGAAAGTAATATTTCAAAATATAATGATGACAAAAACAAATTATTACATAATTTTATTAAGAGAAAATTTTAAAATAAATAATTGTAAATAATGAAGAAAAAAATAAATTATTGCATGAGAAAAACTTTATATTTTAAATTATCTTTTATTAAAATATTATTGTGAATTCGAAAAGTCATAAAAAGAAATACAAAGAAGAAAAATTTCATGGAATCATAAGGATATAGAGAAAAAAAATCACATAGCTATAGATTCTAGGTGGAAGGTAGCTTTGAAATGGGTGAGAAAATTGTTTGAACATTAATGTTTAAGGTGGTGAACGTAAGTAGCCTTTAACACTAAGAGAAGGAGATGACCAAAATTTTCCATATAAAAAAGCAAGTCAAGAATGCATATATTGATGCTATGCAAAATCCCATTGCATGAAAACTAGTTAACAAACTTCTAGATCATCCCAACAACAATATGTAAATTAGAGAGATGATTAGAGGTGCCTACTCAATGAATTTGAAGTTGGTGTAAAAAATGAAATGTAGGAAAATAAGTTGGTTTTCCAAATATAATTTTATTTATTAAAATTGTGCCTAACTATGTGAATTTTGAATTTTCCTAACACTAGTATGTTAATTATCATGAAAATATATAATGCATAGCTTTTTTATATTACGACATTTTGAGTATTTAAATGATGAATCTTGCTACAAAAACTTGTCGATTTGTAGAGAACAAAGCATTTTTGTGTACAACGATTTTTCCAAGATTGACATAACATTATTATACATTGAGTGTATATAACAAATTCTTGAGAGTTGACTTTCGAGGGAGTGTAGGAGAAGAATGACAATGACAACATACAAGGGATTTTCTTTACTTTCTTCTCAAGCAGTCTGGCCAGCTAGTGCAAGGTCATACATCGTTGGACTAGAAGGGTGTGTGTTGAGCAGGGATGGAGAATTAGAGGCCCTGAAAATACTTTTTCAAATGCATGAAGAACGTGGAAAACCCAAGTATGTTATGATCATGAGCATTCATCTTGACTGTGGGAGCTTAATAGCTCTACAACATGGCAAGGGGATTCATAATTATACTATTAAGGGTGGTCTTGAATCAGATGTTTATGTGGGAAGTTCCCTTGTAGACACATTTTGAAGTGTAGAAGTATGAAGGATGAATTCAATACATTTGATGAAAATCTTTAAGAGAAAAATTATTGCATGGAATTCAAAAGTTATAAGGTATTGATAGAATGGCATGCTTGAGGATGTCATGATACTATTTCGAGAAATGTAGTGAGTAGTTGTTAAGCATAATGTGATCTGATGAACTTCAACGATTGTGGCATATGCAAATAATGCACATGGAGAAGGGTCTTTACAACCCTTGAAAGAAATGAGTGCTTTCACTGTGAAACTAAACTCAATTACAATTGCTAGTGCTATCCAAACATGTGTTGACTTTGTAGCTCTAAGTTGTGGTAAGGAAATCCATGGTTATATGATTAGAAGTCAAATTGTGTGAGATTTCTATGTGGAAAGTGCCCTGTTAGACATGTATGCTAAATGTGGGTGCATTGAAAAGGCACAAAAAGTGATTAACAAAATGAATTAGATAAATTTAGCTTCATTGAATGCAATAATTGGTGGTTATGTGATGCATGGCCATGGCAATGATGCCACTACAATGTTTGGTGGAATATAACCGGTTGACTAGAAGCATATCCATATATCAATAACTAGTATCCTTTCTGGGGGTAGCCAAGAAAACCTGGTTGATAAAGCCTTGATGGATATACAACCTGCAGAGATGTTCCTCCCTACGCACATGAGTGATATGATTTCACAAGGAAAACTCCCTCCCATTCGCAGTCCTATGTTGGATGAAATATAGGAAGAGTTATATAAGGAAATATTCTAGATCGTCACTAAAAATATAAATGTTAATCCTTCCTTTTTTGGTCATGGCTTCAGACTCTATGGGAAATATGAAGTAGCAAATCATGTACAAGTTGGGTGTCCCTATAAAAACTTAGTGTCTTCTTTCTAAAAGGAGGATGCTTCAAGATCTTTCCGTGATGAAGGAATATCACATCTCAAGGAACTCTACCATAATATTGAACCTCAGGCTTCGTTGCGGAGCTCTAGGGTCGAGGACCTCCAGTAGATATGCTTCCTACAAGGATGTGACATTGGGAAATGCTTCCATACATGAAAATCATCCTTAAATCAACCCAGGTCCCTACATTGTAGAAAAAATGAAGCAGGTGTCTGCCGTGGAGGTTAATCTTCCAGAGTCAAACTCCCTTTTTCTTCTCTATAATCGAAAACTATGATGTGCAGGTTTAATGGTTTTTTCATAGCTCTGACATTTTACACCAGTGGGTATTTTCACCTCGAACTCCCAATTGTGAGATCTATTTACATTCCAAAGGTTTTTTTACCATCCAATTTGATACTCAAGCAAATCTGGAAAAAGTATTGAATGATGGGTCATGGTTTTGATTTAGAGGTGGGCTCTTCATTACCCCATGGTTCCCAAATTTTGATGCCACAAAAATGGTGGTCTCCACTATGCCAGTATGGATGAGGCTACCAAATCTCCCCCTCCCTTTTTGACATCACACGGTTCTAGATTAAAGTGGAAACACTGAGAAAATTCAAAAAGATGGACCTCAAAAGAATAGAGAAAGGCCTTTTTTTTGCCAAAATCTGCATAGAGATAGACCTCAAAAAGATCTACTTGACTACATATTACTAAAACAAAAACTTTCATTAGACCCAAGTATTAGAATACGAGAACACGACTTTAAGATGTTGAATATGGTTCTAAACAAGACACTTGCAGAACACACGCCCTTAGGAAAAAGAAATCCCTAAAAGGAAAAAGGGGTAGGACATAAATCAAATGATGGTAGGCTTATGATGCTCACCTCTCAGAAGAAGATGAAGAAGAAATCATGGAGAACCATCCAAACTAAGCAGAAGTGGAAGCATTGGTCTAACATGGTAGCATATCCCATATGTAGAATGGCATTGACGCACAAGAGATTCCGACAACAAAACAAAAAAAAAATGATGCACATACAAAAAATGGGACATAGGGTTCAAAGGGAGTTCATATTTCTAAGAGCTCTAACTCAGAAAGATAATCCCCAACAAAGTCAACAAGATGCAAACTAGCAATGGTTCTGGTTGATCCAAACACACGGAAATGGTAGAAAGTGTAGGAAAAAAATGCAACAAAGAAAAGTTAAGTGATTATTATCACATTTAGTTTCTAATTTTCATATGTTTTTTCTCTTTATCTCATAAGCCAAAATTATCATAGTGAACACTTACCACATATGCAAAATGTAATTTTGTTCCTTGTTTCAAAATGAATAAAATTACAAGTCTTTTCCCTTTGAAAAAAAATATTATATATATGTCTGTGTGTGTGTGAAATTACAAGGACTACCGTTAATACAACCTAGAAGACTTTAGCATTATCAAATAATATATTTTCCTTTTTTTAATTATAGGTCTTAATGACTTCAAATGCATCATATATTTTTTTCCAAATAATGTTTTTTTTATTTTAACATCCATCTAATGCATCCAAAATTAAAGCGTCCATATTTGTCCTTAAATCTAACAATTTCTTATAAAACATATTTATATCTATTTGCATATTTAATTTATAAGAAAGAATACTGAGAAAAAAAACTTTCAATTTTGAATGTTTTCAAAGAATTTTCCTTTTAAGAGAAGCCTAACCATGTATGGTAAAGACAATTTGATATTTAGTTGGGGATTGATGAGTTTACCCACATTGAAATTGAATATTTTTATAAATTTTTATAAAATATTTCAATCGATTTTATTAGAGATTTGATTGAAGTTGGAAAATCATAAATTTATACTCAATAATAAGAATTTCCAAATCCTTAGGCTCCAAATTCCCACTTTAAAAAAATATATTTATTTTATAAGATATTTTCAAAATTTTAATTAAAATTATTAAAATCACAAATTTAAATATTAACTTGCAAATTTTTATAATATAAATATTCTAAGTATATATATAACTAACCACAATTTTACTATAAATTATATCACCAAGAGTTTGATAAAACAAAAAAATGTGAAGAACTAGTATGCTTTGTTTTCAAAGGATTTGCTTTCTAGATTCAAATAAATGGTTTAAAAAAAACAGTTTGTTATGTGTTACTTTACTTCCCACTTTAAAACAAGATCACTGTTTCATACAAAATGTGTTGGAATTATAAATTTGAATTTGAAATGGTAATTTTGTTTATAACCAAACAAGATTTGTTGAAATTACATATTTGAGTTTAAGTTGGTAAATTTATAAGTTAACTGCTCAAAATGTTCAGGTCATTAAATCTATTCAAATAAAACGACGAAAAAAATCCCACAACACTTCTTTGAAGCAAGGAAATTAGTTTGATTCAAGTAAATAAATGAAAACCATTCTTGATTCTCATATATGAATAATTAATGTTAATTTTTTAATTCTCATTTATAAATAATTAATATTAATTTTGTTATAGGGAAAAAATTATTTTATTAAAATTATAATTTTTCGTGAGAGTTCAATTTTTTTGGGGTTAACAGTTGAACAGATTTATATATTTAAAAAAACCACAAATTCTCAAAGCGTTCAAGTCATTAAATCTATTCAAATAAAAAAACGAAAACTTGAAAAAGTCCAACAACACTTCTTTGCTTTGAAGCAAAGAAATTACAAGTAAATAAATAAAAACCATTCTTAATTCCCGTTTATGAATAATTAATGTTAATTTTGTTTAAAAGAAAAAATATTTTATTAAAATTATAATTTTAAACTTGAGAGTTCAATTTTTTGGGGGTTAACAAGGAACAGATTTATATATTTAAAAAAACCACAAATTCATGCTAAATTATATCACCCAATTGTAATTAATCACGTGAAAAAGCATGTTATACTGCTCGGTTTTCTAACGATGTGCTCTCCGGATTCAAGCAAATGCATATAAAAAAGAACACTCTCTTATGTGTTACTTTACTTCCCACTCCGATAAAAGATTACTGCAAGACAATAAGCTTTGTTGACATATTAAGGTATGATGGGCTGCCTAAACATTAAGTCACCCGTCCTCACCAAATTGTCGTACACAATCGGTGGAAATTGTGAAAATCCAAGACGTTACGCGATTTCGCAATGAGATTATTACAGCTCAAGAAGCTTTTTCAACCAATCAGCATTTTTAGCTTTAATTACGTTTGTCAAAATGTTGTGAAATCGACAGTTGAAATGCAGACGTAAGCAGATGACATTCGTTGAAGTTGTAAACCTATGGCATACATTTGAATTTTGAGGCATCGGAGGTTACAACTTTGATGAATCACGTGACAGTGGACTCTACTTGTCGAAGAAGAAAATTAACTCATGGGTTAAGAAACGTTACAGACGGTCGCATTTGCATTGCATTTTCTAACAGATAGGATAGATATCAGGTAATGTACATATTGTTGTCCTGTGCCCAAACGGTAACTTGTTCGGCTTCGTGTTCAATCTCAAAGCCAAACGTTCTTCCTCCTCTGGCCAGCACTGTTGGAGCTACTGTTGCTATGGCTTCTTCATTCCCAATTGCGGAGTAATCATGTTTATCACCAACCTGCACTTCTCCCAACGGAGGCAACTGATACCTCTTCTCCCTATCATTATTAATGTAAATTGGTGCGCCCAATTTTACTTCATCGTATATCAAATTCCCAAGATCATTGCAATCGTCCCGATCCTGAGACTGGATCTTAGAGTGCTGATCAACGTCGGCCCATAGAATTTCTGGTGCACTAAATTGGGAGCGGGAATGATGTGGTGGGTATGACTCAGCTTCTGGGTAAACATTGCTAAAATCAGCTGCATTCGAGTAGGAATGGAGAGCGCTCCGTGCAGTTGTTCCAGGAGATGCTGTCAAAAAAGAATAGTCGATCTCAATACTGTTAAAATATATAATTTCACCAACCGCGCGGACGGGTCAGCAGTCAACGGAGAAAACCACCACAGGAAATTTAACCCGCCCGGTATCATATCGCACCACCCTTCAGCAAAAAGCAGTTTCCGTGCAACGAGCTCCGATGCAATTGGGAGCTGACAACTGTCCAAGCAATGATGCTGGCCTGACATCAGCACTGACAATCCATCGGAAGATATCTTTCACCTAACTAACCCCTTCCGATATCGTTCTCACCCGTCGATCTACCTCCAGTTTTTACCGCCGTCGATTTAAGGAAGCTGCACGATGGTTTAAAGTTCTGTCAGACAAGTCTTCCGATACGCAACCTCCGCCGTGGGATTAAAGGCTAGTTTGTCCACCGTTTGATCTCCGGGAAAGTACTGTGCTGTTTTAACCTGTTCAAAGTACACACGGGCCCGTTGAAAATTAAATGCATACCATACCTTATATTAAAAACATTGCTATGTTTTTTGGTAATGCGTTAAATGTTTTACGGCGAAGTTAATGTTTAGTGAATACGAATGTATGGGCGTAAAGTTTTTTTATTTTTAAATATATGTTTTAATACATAGCGTTGACCCCATTTTGTTATGCGAAAAACAAAAACGCACGGGGATTAAAATGAAATGTAATATGTTATTGCATGTGTAGTTTTTTTAGTGTGAGGGGCAGCAAGTAAAAACTGAGGGTCTGCAGAACCCGTGAAAAACCAGAGAATTGAATTTTGTATTGCAGGGAATGCACAGAAGTGCATAGATATTTTGGGTCTGTAATGTAAAAGTGATTTTCAGGCAGCAGAGTAATTTTGATGGTAATGTAAGAAGTAAAAAAATTGCACAACAGTGCAGGAGGAGGAGAAGTGAATGAAAAACCAGTGGCTTGTTTTGTTTCCAAATCCATGAGTTGTTTCACACAGGTGAAAAGGTAAATCTGTAACTCCCTGTAAGTTTTGTTTTCACACAACAGTGAATGTAAATGAAATATTTACACAGAGGTGTAAAATTTCATAGGAGGCAGAGTAACTTATGTGAAAATGTTTTGGTAAATCCCTCTGAGTGAAAGAGGATGAATATGTAAATGTTTTTGATTAATGAATGGAAATTTTATGGTGGTGAAATACTCTGTCCTGTGTAATTATTTTTAAAAGACTTCTCTGTGTAAAAGATCTTGGAGCAAAGCAAACAGAGCATAGTCTCTGTGTTTTATACTGTATGGTTTTGGTATTTTCCCATCTCAAACAGAAGCAAAAAAAATACCCAACATATTTTGGGCCTGGCTGCAGCATCAGGTCCAGAATCTGCGAAGAGAAGCAGGAAAGGCTGCCTGAAAAAAGGTGAAAATCAGCAATACAGGGGTAAGAAAAAAGGCCCAAGGATGAACTATACCATGTTTAACAACCACTATGAGAGAGGTGATATTGCTGCTCACCCTAAAACAAAAAGTAGAGTGGAGATCACAAGGTGAGATGAAGCGTCGCGCAGGTTGAGCCAGGGAGGTAGGAAAGTCGCTCAGTTTTTAATCCAAGGGACTCTGCCAATACAAGAGAAAGGTGACATATTTTGAAGCCTGTGATTAGAATGCAATGGATGGTTATGGATGATCTTGTGGACATGGCAGAAGAATGTTGACGGGTTGTTAAAGAGTTCGAGCAAATTATTGGAGAAGAGCTCAGTAGTTCAGATAAGGTGATGGGAAAATGGAGGGTGTCAACTCCACTATTGAAGACCAATCAACACAGGAGTGGATGTCTGTTATCTGCAACAAACTGGACATTATGTCGACAAGATTAAGAGGAAGTGGGGGGATGCATGCCTTGAGGAGCACATGCACCAGTCATCCCAAGGAATGTGGAAGACAATTATCTTGACGTTGAGTGAATGCAATAGCTCACAGATAAGCTTTGTATGAATTGCTAAAAATTGTGAACAGTAGAAATTCTATAGAGAATGTAAATCTTGGGAGTCTGGGACAGTAACAACTAAACAACCTCATGGATGTTAAGAAGATAACTATTTTGCAAGCGTTACGCCACATTATCATGAGCACAAAGACATATGGAAAAGGAACTTCGTGCACTAGTTACTTGTGCAACCAGAAGGGCCATGGGAATATATTCAAAAGAGTAAAATAATCCTAGATCTGCTCATTATGATTTTCTTCAAGATATTTTCAATACCATTGGTTTGTGTTTCTTGTTATTTATTAATGAAATGCATATTTTCAAATTTTTCCAAATTGGATTTTTCAGCACATTTTTCGAACCAATTACATCTCATCTGATTCCGAATCCAAACCCAGAGGATGAACATTCTATGCCCAACTGGGGTGCAGTTGATTCATCAACTCTTGTGTAATGGGATTGCATTGAATATGGACTGTAGCACAGACCCATCTAAATACAGATCTGAATACAGATCTGATATGTGCTTAAGGATGCATATCTCAAGTCTACAGTTTACACAGATGGCCCAGGTATCAAACAATGAAACACGAGATATGCAACTTCAATATGCATATCAGACCCGGATCTAGACAGGTCTATGCTAGTGTATATGGACATACACACAACCCATACTGGCTACTTGAATAATGCATAGCTAAAAAAAATCATGAGGCATACGGGTTCCAACATCCAAATAAATAGAAATGATATTTTACGTAATGTGAATTAGACCATGTGGGAAAAACACCAAGGATCTCTGGTAGTGGTTACCAAAGGTCACTAAACCTATATCATTAGCACTCACGCAGAAACTGAAACTCACCGTACACAGATATTCTGTTGAAGAGCAGACCCAATCGATAAGCTAGAGGACCCATCATGGGTTGTTTTGGGGTCATGATGTGCCTTTCATTACCCAGAAGTTATATGGAGGTTTCTTCTTCTGGTGTGGCATAGGTGATTAACCTAGTTGTGAGATGCCTGATTTCGCACTGTTAACTTCTAGTTTCCGTTAATTTTTTTTGCCGTGTGTCTGCATTATTCAACCTAGTTGTGAGATGCCTGATTTCGCATTGTTAACTTTTAGTTTCAGTTAATTTTGTCAGGTCCCGCCATATCTTTAACTCGGCAAAATATGTTGATATTGATTCCTGGTTAAATGCTAATGGTGGAGGCGGGTCAAATTTTTTACGTCCGTCAATTCAAATGCATTACTTGTGTTTCTCCTTCTCAACATTTTCTCCCCTTCGCATTGATATGCACCATATACTTATGGTCATGTACGCATAAGTAGTCATAGCGTAAGCGTTTTGTTCAGTGAAACGCGGGCTCTTCAAAACAGGGGGTTTATTGTCATGTAAACTATGGCGATTGCTCCAGTGTCAAGTCCATTTGTCTCCACGTCAGCTCCCAAAATCTATCTGTCAATTTAATTGTTGAGGATACTCGGTGCCCTCAAGGGTTTTACAATGAAAATAACAGCAACCAGCAACCAGAACCTGATGATTTTACATTTCAGGGAATTTCTATTTCGCATTGAAGGGAATTTCAATTAACAGAGTCGGAGGTGTCACCAAATTGTACCTGGGTGGCGAGCTGCAAAGTGGAGGAATTGTAGAGCGGGAGGCACCGAGTCGAGGAGGAGGGTGAGTGAGCAGCCCGCGGTATCGCAATTCCTCATTTCAAATTGGAAATAGCAATAACCCTCTGTGGCTGCAATTCCAGCTTCGACTCTATCTGTCACGGGATGTCAGGATTGTCAGCCCCGATGGGATCTTCTGTCAGGGAATGTCAGGATTGCCAGGGGAAGGTGGCGGAGCTAGGGGAGGGTGGCGTAGGGGGGAGAGATTGGCGACTGCCGGAGCGAGACGATTTTCCGGGCAGTGACGGAAACCGGGCATTCCTTCGCCTAGATAAACTACTCCATTTTAAATTATCCAATATTTATTGAGTTAATTAGTAATGATAAGTCTATTCACATTAACTTAGCAAAAATAAATAAAATTCCTTTTGTCCGGTTAAACACAATTGATTGCTCTTTTAACCATTTATCCCGGCCCAAGAAGTCACATTTTTCATTATACACTAGATTAACTTTCTATTTTCAGCATTCTTTTTATTATTATTATTTAATAAAAAATATCTATCCTTTTTTGCTTGTCCGTGGAGGAATTTAAGAAAATAATCTCAATACAATATTTTTTTTACTGCTGAGGAATCCAAGAAGATAATCTCAATACAATATCTCAGAAAATAGATATATTGCAACTAGTAAATGAAAGTGAGGAATTGAAAAAGATAATCCCAGTTATAAGAAGATTATCGTGTAAATCACATTAGGTAAGACATTTGCTGACGCGTTTCGAACCAACTAGTGTGGTTCATGGTAAGGGCAAGTTGAGGAGACAGATCTAATCCAGCACTTTAAATTAAATAGTTCGATCAGAGATTCCAATTAACGTCTAATTTTGACCCAAGGACCTTACTACCTTATTAATATTCTAATTAATATTATTATTCCCAATATTTATTATTTTAATAATAGAAATTAAATTAGTTAAAAAATAAGTTGAGGAGACAGATCTAATCCAGCACTTTAAATTAAATAGTTCGATCAGAGATTTCAATTAACGTCTAATTTTGACCCAAGGACCTTACTACCTTATTAATATTCTAATTAATATTATTATTCCCAATATTTATTATTTTAATAATAGAAATTAAATTAGTTAAAAAATAAGTTCCCATCTCTGTTACCATCTCTGTTCCCACGCAAACGCAATATTCCTTTTTTACCCTTTCAGACGAGTAATGGATTATGGATTCCGTCCTAACACACATTTGTAATGGACGATGGAGATTTTTGTCTACAAGGGTTCACGCGGAAGAACGCATGAGTCATGCTCTAATGGCGGTCTTTATTGCAATTTTAGTGGCGGCACATGCATCTCCTCTTTCGACATCTTCGAAATAACACAAACGGGCCTGGAGTTCGCACTGAGTTTACAGCCACAGGCAATGAGCCAGAAGCCCGTAAAAACGACGTGTAAGGGGTCTAAAGTATACAGTCAACCTACCTCAGCCGCAGAAACGTAGCAAGCTTCACTCAAAGTCTACCATAGCTCGTACCATATTCAAATATAACTCGCCACTCAATTATGCTTTTGTTTTGCCTATGACCTATTGCAAGAGTAGTTGGGGATAAGGTGTTCATTTTCAAGTGAAAATGTAGCCATTCTAAAGGCAAGTCTTAACTGGAGCGATCTAGCTGTACACAAACCACAAATTAACCTGCAAGGCTCATATTATCTACAAACCAAAAAAAATGCTTTCTTTTTAATGGTTTAAGAAGGCTGTTTTATCACCATGAAAATCCCATAGGTGTTACTATGTTCAAATATATGTAGATAGTCACAGGTGTTTTTCGTTCCATGGTTAGGCGGGATGTTTTCTACCACGAAATTCTAAATCCCTTGTAAACGTGCGTTGCACAGTAGACAATAATACACATAAAATAGTTTTTTTTTATAGTAATGATAATGTAAAAATACTCTTGAGACGTCATTACCTTCGCAAGATTGCTTATTGAAAAAAATCTTCACAATATTGCAAATTTATATATTAAAATTGGTTTTAAATTTTATATAAATGTGTTGCATAGTAAATAATGATATACATATTTTTCTGTATTATTATCATTATAATATTGTATATTTGCTAAAGGCTTCTTATTTTAATTTAAAGCGGATGAGGATTTGTTGATTTTTTAAAATTTTATTAATTGATAGCCTAGATTGATTCTCAAGGGAATATGTTCATCATATGGTTAGTATTAATGCTTATCAATAGTTGTAGTGTGTTATAGAGTTTGTTAGATTACATTGACTTTTAATAAATTTAAAAATTAGATTTGTGCCAGGGGCTTCCTGCCCCAATTTCCTAGGGATTTCATTATTCCAATTCTAATAAGTTCATACTTTAATTAGATGGGGAAATTAATATATAAACAAATTTTATTTAGCAAAATGGTCCATTTTACAATAAGAGGTGTAATTTCTTCTTTTTCTCAAATTAAATTAGATACGTGACACAACCGATTTCCTAGGGATTTGAGATTATTCCAATTCTAATAAGTTCATATTCTAATGAAATGGGTAATGTAATATATAAGAAAAATTTATTTAGTAAATTAGTCCATTTTACAACAAAATGTGTAATTCATTTTTTTTCCCCAAGTTAAAGTTGACCCATAACCTTTTTATACATGGTTAGTTAGATAAATGTGTACATTGGTAAGATATTCTTCATGTTGCAATAGTTTTTTTGTTACAATAGTTTTTTCTGTTATATTTATGAAGTGTTAGGTTATATCAACCACATTAATATTTTTAATGTGGTTGTACTAGTAACACATTAAATTTGGTTTAAAGATTGATTAGCTATGTATCTTAGCCATATAATATATTTAGTTGAGACAATATCTGAATCACATCTAGTCAACTAACTAACAACATTCTAAACAAACAACTCACTTAGAATTTAAATATTATTATAACCAATACATTTTATGATGAAGAATATCACAGATTAAGCACAAGATAAGTCAACATGCACATAGGTGTGATTCTTTATAATCATACAATCACATAGTAATTGAGTGCATCAAGATAAGTCAGCATGCACATAGGTGTGATTCTTTATAATGATACAATCACATAATAATTGAGTGCATCACATAATATTTGAGTGCATCAATGTGACTGAGTTGAATTAGCAATGTGATTAGAGGCCAGGAGAAAAGGCGAGGAGCATAATTGGACAATCATAACATTAAGGAAGATTTAAGGGAGAGAAGTAGAAGAGAATCTATGATTATAAGATGAAGGGATATGGTAAGAAGATGTTTAAAGCTTGAGGTAACAATTAACCAATTCTAGTTTAAGTGAAAAATTAGAGAAGTCTATGAAAGGTAATTTGTTGTTTTATTGAAAAATTCAAAATTTATTTATAATGTGAAATAGCTTGCAAATCACATTATCTCAGACCACCTCCAATAGCTAACAATTATAGAAATTGTTGTCAGTGTCTGTATGTTTACCAAAACCCTTGGCATATTGGAACTTTTGTAGGGTATTCTCTTTGATTTTATTGATATCTTCTTATATATACTTTTGTTCATAACCCCTGGTCACATGGTATCTCTGGAGAAGTTGTTGACAAACGAATGTGTGAAGTTGAAGAGGATAAGGGGGTTGGAGTAGTGTGCAAATCTCTGAAAGAAAGACCTTAGAGGCTACGCTGAGTTAGAAAAACTGCCAAGCATGGAAACAGTGGTGACTTTGGAGGAGTTGCGTGTAAAAAATGTTTGAAGTTGAAGAGCATTGGGGTTGGAGCAGGTGACAAAGCTTAGATACCTAAATTTTTCTGACATCTCTGAGTTAGAAGAGCTGCCAGGTATGGAAACATTGATATCTTTAGAGAAGCACCTGGCAGACATGTGTTAAGTTGAAGAGGATAGGGGGGTTGGCACAATGCACAGAGCTTAGACTCCTAAGTGCTATGAGGTATTCTGAGTTACCATGGCTTCCAAGTATGGAGAAATTAGTATTTTTGAAGTCCTTGTGGGTAAATGGATGTGTGGGGTTGAAAAACATACAAGAGTTGACAAATTATACAAAGCCTCTAAAGCTTTTTCTTACACATTGCTTGGAGTTACAAGAGTTTCCTAGAATGGAAACATTGGTATCTTTGGAGGAGTTTTGGGAAAGATATTGTCTGAAGTTGAATAGAGTAAGGGGGTTGGCAATGTGGAGAAAGTTTAGATACCTAATTGTCTCATATTGCTCTAAGCTAGAAGAGCTGCCAAGTATGGAGACATTGGTATCTCTGGAAAAATTGGTGGCAATCAGACTTCTAAAGCTGAGAAAGCTTAGAGAGCTAAATTCTTGTGGGTGTCATGAGTTAAAATAGTTAGAGGACGTTAAACATATTACATGGTTGGACACACTCGACGTCTCTATGTGTCCGAAATTACAGTGTTCACCGTTGGAGTGGTGGACTAGCCACACAGATGAAGACATGCTCCTTCACACGAAAGGCAAAGCAACATGAAGTACTTCGGCATTGAGAGAATACTTTATCATTCCAATTGAAGGTAAATATTAAGCACTATGCAACATCTTGTTCATTATTAACTTAGTTTTTAGGTAAATACAATGTTTAATATTTAAAAAAACTTTACATTTCTACATTAATATTGGCAGAATAGTTTAATCATTCTAATAGTCGTTGCAATGTATGTGGCAAAATATGTTTTTAGATATGTGTGACGATGAGGAATTCACGTTATTAATTTGTCCCTCTCATGACTATCTATTTATTTATTTTTATTGTTACTCATTATTAAGAGCGATGAAATAATTCGTATGGTTATATATAATAATGATTTGATTGGATTAATTTTATTATTAATAAAATCAAAATAAATTATTTAATAAAAAATATTAGTATATATTTTAATAAATTTTAATTGGAATTATTTAATATATGAAAGATTGTTTTAACTTTATTTTATTGATGATGATGATGATGATGATTAACGTCTACTAAGACGAAATTAGTCTATCATACCTCAAGAAAAGAGAGTCTAATTTTCATTCTTCAAAATCTTGTTTCTATGATCAAGGAGCCGGAAAGAAGCATTCCAAGATCACTATAGTTGGGCTGACTTAATAAGTCAAGGAGATTGGAGGTGTGGCTGATGATAGTGAATTGCGAGGCGATGTGGGCAAGGGTCAAGCAGTCTAAAAGAAAGTGCTTTTCATCTTCCACCTCCTTAGTATCACAAATCTGACAGATTCAATCGTCCTAGGGAGTCTTGGGAGTAGACCACTACACGTTCTCACTCCGAAGCTCATGAGAGTTAGTTCTAATACTAGTGATGTTCATTTTCTTCTTAGTGCTAGTAAACATAGAGAGATAATTCTGGTTATCAAGGTTGGGGTTGATCGCCTCCTTATAGTACCTTAACTTCCTTTTACCCTCAAGCTCCGTAGCATCCCACATATTGTCCTTAAAACTGGAGGTAATAGTAGCTTTGAATCTGTCCTTACTTCCCATGATGATCTCTTCCTTAATCCCCCAAAGGTTGAGCCAAGATTGAGCATCCTAGTTCCACCCACGCTTGAGGCGCAGGTGGGGGTTTTGACTAAAGTTAGAAGAAAATTTTGGGAGCCTCTTGGATTCCATATTGTGAAGCTTCTTCTTATACATGAGATATCTAAACATAGACACACTTTTAATGGGGGGCAAACCAGTTTCAATCAATCAAGAGGATAGGATAGGGAGTATTTCCCTTTATCTTAATCTTATAGGTTATGAATTGCTTTTGAATCATCTCAATATTTCTCCACAACTCCCCAGATACACTGCAACCTGAAACTTCACATCTGTATAAGATAACAAGGGTGACAAGAGTCTCAAAGTGGAACCTTTTTTTTACTCCAAATGTAAAGATCAACTAACTTACAATTGTTTTCAAGCTCACAATAAGAGACAAGGAAACAATAATGAAATCTCAGTTAGAGGTTGAGAACACATGGCTAAGAAATTAGCTACAGGAAAAGGAAGGCCAATTGGAAACTATGGCAAGTTTACCCATGGAGGCAATTCAATGCAGGATGCCAACAAAGTCATATGCCTTAGACCTCAAAGAACATTCGCTGCAGTTTGAGATAGAAACCCTAGAAGAAAGAGGAACTATGCCCTTCCAATACTACATGAAATTCATTGACCTCTATGATCAAAGCACCCTAGATGATAGATAAAAGGTATTTGAGTTCTACCTACACAATTTAGCTCTGAAATATTTAAATTTGTGGGACCCAAATCCAAAGTTAGGGACTTACAACTAATGGCCTTGGCATCTTGGAAGAGTCATGAGGAGGCCAAAGCTCTAGAAATGAAAGGGGTATTGGAAAGAGAAGTGGTAAAACCCATTTTCATCAGAGCAGAACATTCTAACCCAATGGCTGTCATCAGCACACACAACCTCATTGCAAATGATCCCAAGATTTAACTAAGATACCTTACTATACAAGAATAGGCAGTCACTCATTTTGAAGACATGTTAAGATTTCTAGGAGATGAAAGCCAACAAGCCTGCCAAAGGAGATGGAACACCTTACCCTACAGCCTAAAGATCAAAGGATATCATTCTCCTAATAGAATGAGGGGTGCACTAGAGAGAGTCCCAATGTATAAGAAAACATTACAAAGGCTCAAGCTCAACTGGATTGGATTAAAACTCAACCCACCATTGCTTTTAGGCATGTTAGAGGGGAGAAAGGAAGAAGAAGAAAGAAATAAATGGGAAGAAATAGAGAGGAATGCAGGGTATCCACAAGAGGAGGAGACTACAATAGAAGCCTGGAATGTTAGGGAGGCCATCAAAGAAATGAAAGACATGGATATAGATTGAGTTTCTCTGAGGATGAGAAAAATTTTCAGTAGGGGCTGATGATGAGGCTCATTAATGGGTAAATTATATGGACCTTAATGCACCTCTAGCTTACTAAAATCAAATTTTCTCATCGTTTTTTACATGTTTTAATTATGTTTTGCTTAATGAGGAGAGTAAACATGATATGTCATGTCTATTGGTCTAATGTACATTGATTGTAGGTTTCGGAGCAAATTTTGGCTAATTAAAGTGGAGGAACTCGAATGAAGACAAGAAAGAGGGATTCTAGGAGACAGGATCTCCCTCCTTAACTCCTCACTTACTCGAAGATTCCTCTATCAAATCTCATCAGCCAAGCCAGTGATAGTTGAAGACTATTTTATCTTGAGATTGGAGCCAAGCCTCCCTAAATTAAAGGAATTTTTTGGTAACTTCAGTTATATAAATCAAGAGGCATAGGGCCTCATTAGGATGGGGATTGTTCTTTCAAGAGAGCTAAGTATTTTTTGAGTTGAAGTATTGTAACCAAGCACTCTTATGTATTTATGATTTCTTTAATGAAAATGAGCACCATTCCCTTGATCTAGCACTGAGTTGACTCAGAGGGTTGAAGCTCTTGGGTTAGGGCCCAACCCTAGCAGCAGAGGTTCCTCTTATTGTATATGTATGTTTAGGTTATCTTATAGTTAGTTGTTAAACTGATTTTTGTATTGTTAATTTGCAAGTATTGGTAGACTTGATTAGTTTTCTCCCATTTGTGAATAATTTTGATAGTAGAAGTGTAAAGATAAGAATATATTCCAAAAAGGTTGACATCAAGGGGTTCACTTCATTTCTCCCTTTCAGGGATTATGGTTTGAGTAACACTTCTCATGCAACCAAGAAGATAGAATTCTTGTTTTTTGTGTAATTTAGGGTTTTATCACTAATTAGGTCATTATCTTGGAGTTTCGAAGATAATTTGCATTTGGTATTTTATGATCTCTTAATTTTTGCACTGATCTCATCTTTCTTTCATATTGGTTCCAAGAATTTCCATGCATGAGCTTAGCAAAGTAAATGGTGATAACTCTGTTTTCTTTTACTCAAATACACCTTTCTTGTTTCGATGAGTTTATATATGGATGCCAAGAATGATGTTTTTTGAATCTTTGATCGGAGAATCCACAGTAAGAGAAAAATTCTCTTACTGTGGATTCTCCGATCAAAGATTCAAAAAGCACAAACCACAGATCTCTAAAATCCAAGAATGATGTTTATTGATTGCAGGAATTTCTAAATTGCAAGGAGATCTCATCTCATCAGCCTCAACTAAGCCATATCCACACACGCTTTCCAAAAGTCACAAAGGTCTCAATTCAAACTCTTGCCTTATGAGGAAAGCTAGCCATCTCCATTGAGAAAATCCAACCATATTAAAGATTTGGCTTAAGTTCTAAGTAAAGTGCCTATCACTCCCATGTCTTATTCCCTCCTTATTCACCTTTTCCAAGCTCCACCCCACCTTCTAGAACACTCCCTAATATTTCGTCATGTTCCTATAGTAAAATACGAGATCCTATAGGTGAATTAGTACTTCCTATAGACATCGTGTAGGAAAACCTATAGTGGCATGTTTTGAGCCCGAATTGTGAAAAACATCACTAAAAGCCTAAATTAGGTCCCTACTTTCCCTCCAAGTCATCTGAACCATTTTCCTCCTTTTCCTTCACACCTGTCTCCCCTGCCAAAGAACCAAGCAAGATTAGCATTTACATTTTTCAAGAAAAAAGATAACAAGAAAAATTATTCTCCAGTTAGCACTCTTTAGATCAGATTTCATGCTTAGACTAGTTAAAACTTCACATGTGTTAAAATAGGGTTCTTCTACAAGAAAAGTAGGTTAGAAAGTAGATCAAGGATTTGATGATGTTTTGCAATCATTTCTTTTAGTCTTTCCTTCATGCAATCGACAACATTTATTTTCTTCCAAATTAGGGTAAATTTCCCTTCTCCAAATTGGTAATTAAACTTCTTCTAGTCAAGAGAAGGTTGGTTTGAGAAACCCTAGTGGTTTATCACCCCAGCTCAGTAGTGACAAAGAGTATACCAATTACATTTATTTGTGTATACAACATTGTGACCTCCAAATTTGTACGAACCATAGGTTGATGAAGTAAAGTCGGTAGCCCTAGGAGTTGCAACATCCTTGCTGTAATACTGGTGCCCATCGCTTTTTGGCACCATTTCTGGGGAGGTTTTTGAGTAGATGTGATTTCTCCTCTCTTTCTTCCTTTCCTTATCCCTTTCATTCCACAATTAGTTCATTTGGTAAATAGTTGCAATTCATTTTTGCTTTTTTCAATTCTGCAAGTAGCTTAAAACTCAAAAAGAAAAAATCAAAACACTCCTTTCATGGCTTGTAGGAATAGGGATAATTGAGGAAAATTTCTACCAAATTCTCCCACCACTTCAAACAACCAACTTCCCTCTTCTTCGGTGGCTATGAGATAGAGGACCCATTAGGCGAACAACCATAGATTTTTGAAAAGCCTATAGGCGAAGAAGAAGAAACCATTCCAACTGACACAATGGATGAAAGAAGAAATGAAATGGGAGATAGGGAAAGAATTAAGGGTGATTTTCCCATAAGAGAAACTAATGGGGATGCCAAGATGAAAAACATAAGCCCCTTTTCTCTTCATCACTTCCATGGCCTGACCTTAGAAGATCTAGATACCTTTTTGTTTGAATTTGTTGTCATATGCAGAACTTATGATTACACCTCTAATGATCAGAAGTTGAAATTATTCCCATACACTCTCAAGGATGTAGCCCTATGCTGGTTCATGGGTTTACCTGGGAATAGTATCACCACTTGGGCTCAAATGCAACAAGCTTTAAACAACAAGTAAAGGGACTAGTGCAGTTCCAAAGATACCAAAGAGGAAATTTTTAGAATGACCTTGGGACATGATGAGTCCTTAGACGATTATGAGGAAAGATTCTAGCTCAGCTATAAAAGGGCTAGGTGCACACTTGATCCTGAGCCACTTAAGTTAGTCCTTCTCATGGGGATCAGGGAAGACCTCCTAGAAACCCTCAACCTACTGTCGGGAGGGGAGATCTACTAGTTACCCTATGATGATATCAAGACAATTTTCAAGAATCATTCTAGGGCAGCTAGAAAGAAGGGTAGGGCTAACCAAGTAGTGGTTAGTTCGTCCTATTCCAACACATCCATAAAAAGTGAAATTGGGAACATGTTGGAAGAGTTTAAGAGAGAAATGGTTCAAACCCTCACTCTGCAAATAGACAATATACAAATCAAATGGAAGTAGGAGGAAGTAGAGAGAGCATTAGCCATCTTCTTCCCTAGATGCACAAGGAGGCAACCTAGCAATGAATGTCCATTGAACCTTATAGAAATTTTCTTAGTCTGTGAGGAAAACCACTCCACAGACAACTACCCTTCTCTGCTTGGATTAAAATTTGTGTACCAGGGAACTAAAGGGGTGACTGAACAACTCTTCTACATTAATCAAAGGAGGCCTCATGGACCTCGCCCTTATTAGCAAGGCATGAAATGGTCATCCTATTCATATTAAAAACCTAATTAGAACACATCCATTCCCCCTTGGTGGCTCCTAGATCATCCTTCCTGCTCTACACCTTCTCCCTAGTCTTTTGCACTTCAATACCATTCCCAATCGGCCAACCAACCATTTCGGCCATATATTCCTCCACAAGCTCAATGGAATGCACAACTCCAGGGGTAGAGGTCCCCATGCAACCAAGCTCTAGCTTTATTGCCTTCACCTCCATCTCAACCATAGCTCCTACACCCTGCTCCACTTGAACAACCTCAAGTGCCTGCCCAACCAAACCCGAACCTGAAAAATAGACAAACACAACATGTTTACAGTGGAGAAGCATCCTACCCTACCTATGCTATGGAAATTCGTGAAATTAATGTTAGATCTGGGAGAGTGCTCCTGGATAACCAACCTCCATCTTCACCTAGGGAGAGTGAGGAGGAAAGTGTGCCTAGAATGAATCCAGCTCCCTTTCCTGAAAGGTTAACCCATCCAATCCAGTGCACCCCATAGGAAAGTAAACTTCTGGGTGATTTGAAAAATCTGTGTTAAAATCTCACTTCTTCAAGCTATTAAAGATGTCCCCATTTACAACAAGCTGATCAAAGAGAAGTGTTTCAAACATCTAGGGAGGTGAAAAAGAGACACCCCTACCATTAATGGCATTGGACAGTTGTTTGACTTAATGGTAGGGTGGGTAATTTGCCCGAAGTATTTAGATCCCGGGAGCCCTCTAGTAGATGTACACATTGATGGCACCATTGTCCCCCATACCTTGATTGATCTTGGGGCTGCCATCAGTGTAATGACTAAGGACTCTATGCTCATGTTAAATCTCCAGGGATCATTAAGGAAGACCATGACAGTCTTGCAGCTTGCAGATTGATCCACAGCAGCCCCTTATGGGATTGTTGAGGATGTGATGGTCTCCATTAATTCCTAGGAATACCGTATGTACTTCTTAGTTCTCCAACTGGAGACCAAATTCAATGGTTATCCTCTCATCCTTCAGACGCCTTGTTTAGCCACTGCCGATGGCTACATAAACTGCAGGGCTGGAAATATGACTATAAAAAATGAGCATCTATCCAAGCAGTTGGTCATGTACCCTCCTGCTCAGTAATCTCTAGAACATGACTTACCTTTATGGCTAGAAGAGGAGGAAGAAGATGAAGTCTACTCCTCCTAGATCTATACCCTAGAAACTGCCATAGGAGGAGGGCAACTTGATGAATATGATTTTATTTAACAAATCCTCCAAAATCAAACTCCCAACACCATGTCTCTGGAGGAAGTAGTGAAGGAAACCAAGGAAAACCATCGAATTAATCTATGCTTAGCTGAATCAAACCCTAGTCATGTCAAGACAATAGAATTTGGTCATGAAAGAGCATTGAAAATCAACCCCTCTCTCTGTACACCAAGAAGAAGAGTTATGTAACATGCTAAGAGAGAATTTGGATTGCTTTGCTTGGAATTATAGAGAAATGAAGGGAGTGCACCCCTTGGTGTGTACTCACCACATTTACATCAAGGAAGGTGGAAAACCATTGCAACAACCCCAAAGGAGAATGAATCTAGTTCTCAAGGATATAGTTAAAGAAGAGTTGCAGAAGCTTCTGGATGCAGGATTCATTTACCTATCTCGAACAGAGAGTGGGTGTCTCCTCTGCTATTGGTTCCAACGAAAAATGGAAAGTGGATGATTTGTGTCGATTACTGAGAGATAAACAAAGCCACAAAGAAGGACCATTTTCCTCTACCTTTCATTGACCAAGTGTTAGATGGTCTGGCAGGAAGGAAGTTATTCTCTTTCCAGGATGGATTCAGTGGATACAATCAAATCCAAATCAACCCAGATGACCAGGATAAAACTACCTTCACCTGTCCTTGGGGTACTTTTTCTTATAGGGTCCTTCCTTTTGGTCTATGCAATGTCCCTGCCACTTTCCAAAGAGAAATCCTAAGTATCTTTGTAGAGCTAGTCCATGATGCAGTAGAAATTTATATTGATGATTTCACACTCTATGGGTGTGATTTCCAGGAGGTTCTCTCTAACTTGGGAAAGGTGTCAAACAAGTGCATTGAAATGAACTCATCCCTTAGTCCCAAAAAATGTGAATTTCTGATGACTGTAAGGATTGTTCTAGGTCATTGAATATCTCAGGAAGGACTACAAGTGTACCCAAACAAGATAGCCATCATCAAAAGGGTCCCAAATCCACAGAGGCAGAGGGATGTCAGAAGTTTCTTACGGTTAGCTAGATACTATAGGATATTTATAAAAGATTTCAGCAAGTTAGCCTCTCCCTTATTTGGGTTATTGGCCAAAGATTCTGAATTTTCATGGTCAAAAGGCTGCCAAGAAGCCCCAGACACCTTGAAGGACAAGTTGACTACTGCACCTATTCTCCGAGGTCCAAATTAGGCTCTTCCTTGTCATATTCATGCCAATTCCTCTCACAAATCTATAGGAGTAGCCCTACGCCAAATAGATGGCAAACTACCTTATTCCATTTACTTCATCAGTAAGAATCTGTCGAAAGCCGAGTTAAATTACATAGTAACTGAAAAAGAGATCCTAGTTGTTGTATATTCATTGAATAAATTTAGACATTACAGTACTGGTTACAATACATTTGTACATACCGACCATGATTCAATTAAATACTTGATGAAAAACCCTTATGTAAATGCCCAGATTATTAGATGGTTACTTTTATTGCAACAATTTGATTTAACTATTATTGATAAGCCTGGCAAGGAGAATGTAGTTGCAGTTTTTTTATCTAGAATGACTTTTCCTGCAGGCGAGGAAGGAATGGTTGATGATCAGATACCATATGAACATTTATTTTCCATTTCAATTCTCTATCCATGGTTTGTTGACATAGCAAACTACCTGGTATCTGCACAGTTCCCTCCCAAATTTTCCTCCAAGGAAAACAATAGAATCGTAAGAAAAAGTGCCCCATTCACTTGGATTGGGGGCAATCTCTTCAAGCTAGTTCTGGACCAAATTATGAGAAGATGTGTGAGTGATGAGCACCAGTATTGTAGCAAGAATACTGAAACTCTTGGGGCTACCAACTTTACTTTATCAACCCGGGTTGGTGACAGTGCTATATACATAAGAAGATGAAATGGGTCCACTCTTTGTCACTGCTGAGCTAGTGATAGACCACTATGGTTTCTCAAACCAACCTTCTATTGATTCAGAATAAGTTTGATTACCAATGACGAAATGGGAATTTTACCCTAATTGGAAGAATGGAAAGATTGTCCACTGCAGTAATGAAAGGCTGAAATAAATTCTTTAAACATACCACTCATCTAACTATTTTTTAAGAGATCTTGCTTCAGAAGAATTCTAAGTTAACATGTGTGTAATCCTAACTATCATAAGCATGCAATCTGAGATAACCAAACACTTTACTACTGTGCATATGAATGAGCACAATAACTCTTTTTCCTTTTTGTCCTTTTTTGTGAAAATGTGAATGCTAAATCTTCTTGGTGATGTGGCAAGTGGGTTAGAGATCATTGTGAAAGGTCAGATGGCTTGGGAGGCAAGTGGGGGTCTTCTCCTATCTTCCTGTATTCATTTTCCACAAATCGGCCTGAATTTAGGCCATTACAGATCGTCCTACAAGATGTCCTAATGCTTCCTATAGGATGTCATAATGCTCCTACAGGATCCCCTGTATTCGTATCGGATCCGACCGATAGAAATAGGAGTGATTTTGAAGGTGGTATAGGGCTTAGGGAAGGTTAATGATGGAAGAAATAAGGCAAGGGAGTGGCTAGGACTTCTCCATAGCTCAAACTAAAGTTTGTGAGATGGTGGATTTTCTTAATAAACTTGAGAACTTGTTCTTATGGAATGATGAATTGGTTGATGGACTTAGTGGCTTTTGGTGATCATGGATGGATGAGGTTAGGATGGGGTTGTTGACATGATATCTTCCTGCACTATTGAAAGCTCCTGCAATACATACATCATTGGCATTTACCCATGAATCATGTCAAATACGAAAGATTTGTAATCAACATAAGAAACATAATTCCATTATTTAGTTGCCTAGTTCATGCATCGAAATACTTGTAGAATATTGTGAAATAGCAAGAGATCTAATACAAAGCTAGAGATATCATAAATAAAAATTGAAACCTATTCTTGAAAACTGAAAAGATGCTAGCCTAAGTAGCAGAAAACCCTAAAGTCCATAAGAAATTAGAATTTTGTCTTTTCAGGGCTGAATAGAAGTTTTTCCTCAAACCATGGTCCCTAAACGGAGGAGTGAGGCCAAACCCACCTGCTATCAGCCTTTTTGGTATTCCTTTAGCTCTCTAAAACTATTGCTAAATCTATGCACAAATGGAAGCAAACTAATCCATCTTACCACTACTTGTAATGAGACAATGCTAAAATCAATTCAACATTTAATCTATGAAATAACCTAAGTATATAAGTAAAAGAAGAGGAAATTTTTCTACTAGGTTTAGGCCCTAACCCAAGAGGTTTAGCCCTCTGAGTCAACTTAGCCTCGAATCAAGGAAATTCTCATTCTCATTATCATATCAGAAAAAATTACATAACAATGTTTTGGCACAAAAATTTTACTCGAAAATGCTTAGTGCTCTTACATAAAAAATCTGAATCCTAATGAGGCTCTAGGCCTCCTTATTTATACAACTGAAGTCTCCAACAACTTCCTTAAATCTAGGGAGGCTTGGGTCCAAAACTCAATATGAACTGGTTCTTAACTATCACTGGCTCGGCTGCCCATGATCTCCATGACTCGGTTGCTTGCAACTCCGAGATAGTGTGATTTGATTCAGAAATATTCAAATGAGTGAGGATTTAATGAGGAGGATCTATCTCCTGTAATGTCTCCTCCTTGTCTCATTCGAATGAGTGAGGATTTAATGAGGAGGATCTATCTCCTATAATGTCTCCTCCTTGTCTCATTCAATTTCCTGCCCTTAATTAGCCAAAATTGCCATGATTTTCTCCCAAAAACTTGTAATTAATGCACATTAGAACATAAGACATAACATCTTACTTTTACTCATCTCATTAAGCAAAATATAATTAAAACATGTAAGGAATTATGAGAAGAGTTGATTTTAGTAAGCTTGGAGGTGTATTAAGGTCCATATAGTTACCCAATGATGAGGCTCATCATCACCCCCCTACTGAAAGTGTTGTTCATCCTCTGAGCAACTTAATCTATATCCATGTCCTTCATTGCTCTGGTGGCCTCCTTGACATCCCATGCTTCTGCTGTAGTTTCTTCTTCCTGTGAATAAAATCCTACCTTCCTCTGTCTCTCTTCCAACTGCTTTCTTTCTTCTTCTTCTTTCCTTCCTTCCAACATTCCTAAAAGCAGTGGTGGACTGAGTCTTAAGCCAATCCAATTGACTTTGAGTCTTTGCAAAGCTTGCTTGTACATGAGTGTTCTATTTAGTGCCTCTCTCATTATCTGAGGAGAATGGTATTCTCTGATTTTCAGGCTGCAAGGAAAGGTGTTCCACCTCATTTGGCAAGCTTGCATGTTGTCATCTCCTTGAAATCTGAACATGTCTTCAATGTGTGTGACTTCCTGTTCTAGGGAAACAAGGTAACTAGGTGAAAGCTTAGGATCATTTGCAATCAGGTTGTGGGTGCTGATGATAGCCATTGGATTAGATTGCTTAATGTTATCGGGAAATATAGTGTCCATTCAGAGCTGCTAGTCCCACTAAAATGGGTAGTTATCTTAGAAACAAACAAACTAAAGTTACCTATGTTTTCCTTTATGAGAAGTAGATGAGAGAGAAGCAGAGAGTACCAACCTCAGTCTTTCGCTTGTCTTCTTCCTTGTTTCCTTTCCCCCTTGACAGATATTTGCCGCTCCTTCCTTGTTTGTCCTGCTTTAGAGAACACATGCAGTGTCAAAGCAACATAATACCATCAAAGCATAGAGATCTACAATCATAAGTAATATAGGATCAAATATATATTGGCCACACAAATGCATATATCAACTCAGACATACAAGAATGTGGAGGAAAACTCAAATGGCTCTATTGATAGAAAGAGTAGAAGAGAGGATTACAACCCATTGATCTGACCTAGCGTCATCCTCCCAGTATGAAAGCCCTTCTTCACCTCATGAAAAGCTTAGATCACCCAACACTATGATGTTCCACAAAGAAACCAACAACACTTCCTCACAAAATACAAGATTCCAGCCTTTGGATCTCTGGGATGAGGGATCCATATATAGATATTTGTAGGGGGGTGAGTCAGCTTCTGGGATTTTGATTAGTGTCCTCTCTTTGATAGTTCTTGGTTCCACTTGGAGATTCATGATCTCTTACTCATCCCTGGGCGAATTCAGAGAGGCAAGTTTCATAGGAGAAGTTTATGGAAGATTCCATAAGCATCCACCTTGCAAACTATCTCTGCCATTTGTCTACTCTCACCCATCACACCCTACAGAAGGGATTTTCAGTCTGCATCACACTTCTTGCATGTGGCAGGTGAGGTGCATCGCACCCTTAGCACTGAGCAGTCTGTATGGTCCAGTTTTGACCAGTTTTGAGCAGTTTTCCATGGAGAACTTCTGGGAGATGATGTAATCAGCTGACCTTGTTCCTTTAGGGTGTGAAAGAACACTTTTAGGGACTTAGAAGCCCTTGTTTTATGGACATATTGATTGGGGTTGCAATGCCCAAATATTTCTATAACAGTTGTCCCCTAAAGCATGAAGTCGTAAATCTTTTTGATGTCGGGTGAAATGCTTTATCATGAGGATCCGAGGTTTTTTCAAACTGGAAGGAGACTTGTAATAATATACAATATAATACATTATCTTCATAATATTTTCATGATCTAGCTGAGGCAGGCATTCCCATGCTCAGCTTTATAAATTCATTTTCAAGTACATAGGACAGACAACCGTCTGTGTGGTAGATTGATGATTCTAATAGAGCCATCATCCTTTAATTTGGATGATTATCTGTGCAGCAATGATGTACATTTGATGACTTTATTTTCCTAAATATATTGCAACCTGGATGGATGAAACTAGATTCGGGGTCTTCAAACTTGTTCAATCTTCACCCAAAGTACAAGTCGATCCATGTGAAAAGATGTTCTGGAGTCGAACATGGAAAGACATCACCTGATTACCAACCAATGATGAAAGCTATTAACAGGCGTGAGAGGAATCACCGATAATGATAATGACCCTCAAGGTACGATAGTACAATTTACGTGGTGTGAAAAAAAGACTTGGCGCCGAACGCCACGCAAAATATTTCGGTTGAAGGCCATTGATGTAAACCTGTCGCTGGAAGTGAGAAACTTGCCATTGAGGCATGCAAGCTTCAAAGTACTGAAAGGGTTGTTCCTAGGTTGACTTCTTGTATAATGAGCTGATGTCGACAAGAAGCGACCTGTCGTAGGAGGGCATTAATGCATCCCACATCTACGACACGAAATGGAGCAAATGATTTTGTGGAGGTGAAAATGATCTGATGATACAGGGTTTAGGGTGGCGGTCATGAAAGAATGAAGCGTGAAGGTATTGCAGCGGATGAGACACAAGCTGGGTTGGTGAATTCTCTGAGCGACTTTTCTTGAACATATCGGTGACACTGAAGTGGATTGGTAGCGTTAACCCCAAGAATTGATGGTACGGTGGAGCAATGGTAATATGATCGGTGAACGGAATAACCCAACCCGACTCAATCATGGTGATGGAGTGAAACTGTCATGTTCAAGAGCGAATTGCTACCAATAAAGTTTCTTCAAGTTTTCTTCCCAATTTTTCCCCAGTCATTGCTGACCAGTACCTCTTTATTTTTGTCAAGCTTGAGGAGGATAACATATGCTTGTTCTATAATTTTCCCTTCGGGCAAACCCATCACTATGTTTTAACGAGCCTAGCGACAGTGAAACTCGTTCTTGTCTGCATGGACAAGTTTGTCGCTATTGTTTTAACGAGTTTAACGACTAAGATAACTCAGTCCTTTTTCAATTTTAGAGAGTCTAAAAAGGGACAGAAAGGAAACTCCAGTAATCCTTTTTCGTCATATGATCCCTTAAGTCCGAAAAAGTATAAAATAATATGAAAGGGATGAATTTTCGATAGTTTTAATGAGCCGAACACGACAAGCACTCAATCCTTTTGTGTAATGATCCCTCATGTCCAAAAAGATTAAAATCCAGATGAGGGATAACACTTCCAATCACTTTAAAGAGCTGGAGAGGCCAATTACTCGGCAATCTTTTCATATTTTATGAGTCAGATGAAAAGAGCTTAAAGGAGACTCATTTTTTGAGGAACGAGTGATATTTTCAGGTAGCAGATGGTTCCAGGTGAGGTTTGGAACTTTCCAATCATGACAATATAAGAAGGTGGCTAATAGAATCACTCGTCGCAGCTGTTCCTCAAAAGGGGTAAACAATCGAATGGAGGCATATAATCGGCTAAAACAGAGTGGAGGTGATGGTAAGGACATGACCAAGGCTCAGAAGCTGATGATAATGTGATCGCAATGGTTATTTACCGAAGGTAGGTTCATTTTTTAATGAGCTTAAACTCTGGTGGAACATATGCTCATCACTAGGGTTATTTTTTAATGAGCTTGAACTTTGCATAAAACTGCTCGTGCCAGTCGTATAATAAGGATGCCTCATCGATAGGTTCATTTTTTAGGGAGCTTGCCCCATTCAAAACTTTGCTCTGGAGCCTTTTGCATGCAAGCTAGGAATGACCAACTACTATCCTAGGGGGTAATTAACTACCGGGGTTAGGTGGGAAAATTCTTCCTTTACTTTGCTGATGCCATTTGACACCTGCAAAGGTGAATGGTCGATTCGACCAATCACCTAACCTAAGCAGTTGGAGTTAGCAGAAACTATGGAGTTAGCGTTACGCTGGTTACTTTTCACTTGCGTACAAAAAGTTTGCATGCCCCCAGGTATAGCGAAGTAGAGCTTCCAGGTTACCATATGAAAGTTCTCGCATTTGCAAGATTTCTCCATCTGCATCGCGAACAAAACACTTCCTTGGCGATGTCTATCGAAATAGACAAAGGTGAATGGTGCAGTCGCCTCCACTCACATAACTTTGACGAGGGAATCTTATGCTAGTTTAATCCCATTTTCCTAAACGGACGGGCGTGTCAGACTAGTCATATGTCCTTTGCGGAAACCCACCCTATACCCAAGGTTTTCCTCCCAAAGCAGACCAAGGTGCATGCCCTGTGGGTTTTAGTCACAATCACCGAATCACTCGCACCCATCAGGTGGACGGACTGGAGATTGATGAGACATTCCTTGCATGAAAAGACCAGTTAGAGATGGCATTTGACTATTAGCTATGTGTAAGCTGGGGAATGAAAGCTGGTTTACGAGCTGGACCGCTCTGCTTTCATGCGGAAAACACATTACTCGAAAGAGTGAGGAGACGATGGCTCCCGTTCTATAAATGTAGTCATGCCCAAGGAGTAGATTGTAATCTAATGGTTCCTGGACTACCATTACATTCAGATAAATGGTTTTCCCTCTCAAAGCTATAGGCAAATTTGGAAGGATCCCTAACGGTCGACTGGTTCCTTTGTTAAAGCCTGTCAGATTTCTCATCTCAGGTAGAAGCGATGGCGAACCAATCACTTTCCAAGTAGTTGAGGAAAGGATACTCATAGAAGCCCCTTAATCTATGATGGTGCCAACCATGACCATTCTGTAAGCTTGTACTATGATTCGGAATGGTACATTAGATGGTAGGTGAGGTCTGCCTAGTAGATTCCAGTCGAAGGAAACAACTAGGTTGCTTCGAGGTGGGATTGAATAAACGGCCAGATACGACTTTGATGAACTTCCTTGCTGCAGTAAAGGAACGGGTAGATTGCCCCCATGTTCATCGGAGTCTGTGTTTACGAAGAGGATTTGAACGGTGTCGTTCTAATTCTCTTTGGTGACTGTATCATCTGAAAGTAGACCTTCTGAAGACAAAACTGGGTTGACTACTGTCTCAACCTGTTGACTTTGGTCCGGTGTGGACTTAGAGGGTTTATCTTCAATGATAGATGCTTCGACCAACCACAAAGGTGTGCCAGTCGGATTTTCATCTAGCGATGGACTCGGCAAGAGTTTCTTGTATCCAGGAGGAAGCCGTAGCGGTGAAGTAGGATGGTTATCCAAAACTCTTTTAGCTTCGTCTAGGAAGGGACAACGGTGGACGACATGATCGCCTGCACACAGTCTATAAGGAAATTTATATTTTCCTTTCTATCCATTGACTTCATTTCCACTAGTTGATGGTGTACTTTCAACATGATCATCAGAGGTTGAGGGCACCGGATTGTGCAAGCGGGAAGACCAGTCCTTTAAGATCCGTGGGATGCAAGGACAATCTCGATGATAGTGGTCCCCTTTGCAAATGACACATGGAGATTTAGGTTTGGACGGTGCAGTGTGTGGATTTTCACCAGACGATGCTTGGTTACCCCTTTTTGCCTTTGGCTCTTTCTTCTTCTTCTCCTTCCCTTTCTTTTTCTTCTTAGTTACTTGGTTTTTAGTTTTACTAGCTTCACCAAGTGAAGAGGAAGAAGGGGAGGGAGAAACAAACGAAGTAGAAGGTTGGGGTGTAACTTTAGTATCATCTGGTTGTTGATTTGATTGCTCAGGAATCATGGTGTTTTGAATGACAGAGGTCGAGAAGAGCAATACTGGCAGGCCAATTATTAGTCCTGGAAGGGACAATGTGGCCATATGAGGTGCACCAACATCTCCCTAAGAGGAGAAAGGACTAGGATTTCCCCTAGGGGGAAGTCCTTGGTTGGTGGACTCCATTTTCTCAACCTAAAATCAACGAGGGAATAGTGAAGTTATTCCAATTAAAGTAAATTTTATGACGCTTTGACACAACTTGATTTTTCAATTTTTAAGAGTCGAGAAAAAGCTAAACATGACTCTAGTCGCCTTCGATTTTTAATGAGCCTGAAATGACAAGTTCTCAGATGGACCTTTTCCTTTAAGGAGTCTGAAAAGGAATGAAAGAGACTACTCTGGAAATCTAAACAAAGGGATTACCAAACCAATCGTAAAACTGTAGAATACTTTTTACCATACGGAAGTCAATCTTCCCGAATGCTATGCAGTGCATTGCGATCGATAGGGTGGCAGACATGGCTTCCTAAGGATAAAGGATATAGCCTATTGTGGTCTCCCAATATATACTCGATGGTACGTGGGAGCACAAGTCTGTAATGGCACTTGTCGTCTCAAAGAGGAGGAATCACCCAACCTACAATGAAAGCGATAGTTACCAAGCTTTACGGTGCCAAAATACGTCTCTAGCCTAGACTTCTAAATGTTGTGCGTTAGATTCCAAAGAATTTTTATGTTCATTGAATTTATTTTACAGTTGATCTTTCTTAAGAAATTTTCCTTTAAGGTTCACCACGTGATATAGATTTACAATTCCAAAAAATGCAATCTAAGATGATAAACAATCGTTTATTCTTCTTTTGCAATGAAAATCCTAGCTACTAAGGAAAGAGAAGAGAAGTTCTTTCAACATAGAGCAGAGAGCACACACTAGATGCACTGTCCTAAATCAAAATCCACAAGCAGTCTAAATGCAAATGCACATGTATGTATTTGTTTTCCGCTTCTTAATGTGTGAATAACAAAAAGAATGCTACTACAAATCTGAATTATATTTTCTTTCAAAGCGACAATATTAACAACTTTCTCTTCAAAATACGAAAGGAAGACAAGTACGAAACGTTGCGATTTTGAATTGAAAACTGCTTTCAACACTCGAAATACTATTAATTCAAATCAAATACAAGATTAAAAGTGTAATCAACCATCAAGAAGTATAGGATTCTCTTCTTTAACTGAAAACGACACTTGCGACACTTCCAAATCAAAAGACAACAGTTCGATTAAACTACTTCTTTGTAAAGGATAACTGTAAATGGAGAAAAATACGTAAAAACATTCATAATTATTTGTACAATGGAAGCTGAATAATGCAAAGGAAGGGAGTTTCCACAGTGGTATACTGATCATAGACAACAAAACTCCTGAATAAAGCTGAAGAGAGTGAAGAAAAAACCAAAATCTGGAGGCAGAAACAGTCTTATCTGATCATCGCACCTGTAACACACGGAAATAGGGATGCATCTCACCTACTGCACATAGGAGGCGCGATGCATCCAGATTGCCAAGAGGAGAAGGTGCGATGGTCCAGGGACGAGACTTTAACTTGGTTTTTGGTCATAGTTTGTAGCTTAGTTCAGGGATTTAGGTCTAGCTAATGATAGTTAGTAAATACAAAGCATAGGGGCTGATCTAATGAGGTTACTTGAGCCACCACCAGGGCAATTAGGATGTTTGCAAATCAATTGTTGAGTTTATAAACAAAACCCAGAGATGGGCTGAAGTAGCATTGATCTACTTTGCACTTGCATAGCAAATGCAGTTCGAAGGCTAGTTGGCTTAACTTCAGGCTTAGTCTATAGTTTATAAAGCAAACAAATATAAACAAGAAAACAAGCTATTCACTCCCCAGTGGAGTCGCCATTTTGTTATCAGGAAATCTAGTGTCCATTCAGAGCTACTAGTCCCACTAAGACGAGTAGTTATCTTAGAAACAAACAAGCTAAAGTTACTTACGTTTTCCTTTATGAGAAGTAGATGAGAGAGAAGCAGAGAGTACCAACCTCAGTCTTTCGCTTGGCTCCTTTCTTGTTTCCTTTCCCCCTTGATAGATCTTTGCCGCTCCTTCCTCTTTTTTCAGACTTCGGAGAACACCTGCAGAGTCAAAGCAACATAATACCATCAAAGCATAGAGATCTACAATCATAAGAAATATAGGATCAGATATATATTGGCCACACAAATGCATATATCAACTCAGACATACAAGAATGTGGAGGAAAACTCAAATAGATTTATTGATAGAAAGAGTAGAAGAGAGGATTATAACACATTGATCTGACCTAGCGTCATCCTCCCAGCATGAAAGCCCTTCTTCACCTCATGAAAAGCTTAGATCACCCAACACTATGATGTTCCACAAAGAAACCAACAACACTTCCTTACAAAATACAAGATTCCAGCCTTTGGATGTCTGGGATGAGGGATCCATATATAGATATTTGCAGTGGGGTGAGTTAGCTTTTGGGATTTTGATTAGTGTCCTCTCTCTGATAGTTCTTGGTTCCACTTGGAGATTCATGATCTCTTACTTATCCCTGGGCAAATTCAGAGAGGCAAGTGTCACAGGAGAAGTTTCTGGAAGATTCCATGATCATCCACCTTGCAAACTGTCTCTACCATTTTTCTACTCTCGCCCATCACACCCTACAGAAGGGCTTTTCAGTATGCATCGCACTTCTTGCATGTGGCAGGTGAGATGCATCACACCCTTAGCACTGAGCAGTCTGTATGGTCTAGTTTTCACCAGTTCTGAGTAGTTTTCCATGGAGAACTTCTGGGAGATGATGTAACCAGCTGACCTTATTCCTTTAGGGTGTGAAACAACACTTTTAGGGACTTAGAAGCCCTTGGTTTATGGACATATATGATTCGGGTTGCAGTGCCCAAATATGTCTATAACACTTAGCTCCGATCATACGGGGTTTTGTCTCTTCTCTTTCCATTATATTTTTCATCATTGTAGCTCTTGCCTCCTCATGATTCATCCATGATGCTAAGGCCATCAACTGCAAGTCCCCTAGTTTTGAATTTGGGTCCCACTCATTCAAATCTGTCAAGGCCAAGTTGTGTAGGTAAAACTCAGACATTTTTTCTCTATCTTCCAAGGCACTTTGATCACAGAGATCAATGAATTGTTTATAGTCTTGGAAGGGCATATTGCCTCTCTATGCTAAAGTCTTAATTTTAAATTGTAGCCATTGTTCCTTGAGATACAAGGCATAAGACTTTGCTAGAATCTTGCATTGGATTGTCTCTAAGGATAAACTGGCCATAGTTACCAACTAGATTTCCCTTTATTGTACATGTCCCCTTAGCCATGCATTCTCTTCTTCTAACTAAGATTTCATCATTACCTCTCTGTCCCTTATGTTGCTTACCTTTCTTCCCATCTCCTTTGATTTCTCCTCCATGTGGCATATATCCTCCACTCCTTTTGATTTGGCAATTTTCATCCACTTGTGTGTTCTTTCCCTTTCTTTTTGAAGTTCAAAGAATAAGGGGATGGCAAAATTATGTGGGATGACCCTACCCCCTTGAATGAACCTGTAGTAAGAGTTGACGTTGGGTTGCGGACTAGGTTCTCTCAGTTCTAGGTCTTCCTTATTCATTTCTTGCTGAGTGATACCTTCTTGGTCCATTTTCTGATTTTCCTAT
>APFE031469607.1:0-15402 GCA_000404065.3 Pinus taeda
ACAAACATCTGAAGAATAAATTAAATTATAAGTTTGGAAGGTATATGCAAGTTTCAATTGTCAGATCTGAAAATATTTGTATAAATTGATAAGAGTTTGATAATACTGATTAACCCCCCCTCTCAGTATTATTTCCAACAATAGCCTCCCAAGTAATAACTTTATGCGCCCAATTAGTTAGTGAGCCTACCCACAAAGAACTGGCCCAAAAACAAAAACAACCTGAAGAGCACAAGGGGCAAAAGATAGAAATTAACGACCACTTATCCAAGCTATAGAAAAGGGTGGTCACAAATGCTAAACCAAAACAATGGCAGAGTCAAAACCCGAGCTTGCACAAACATATGCTAGAATCTATAACAACAACCTAAGCGTGAGAAACTCACACTCCAAGTCTCAAACCCAAAATATTCCCTTGAAGGAGGTCTTCAAGGACACATGTTTGATCCATTTTCCACTCCACGAAATCCCCTCCAGAATAGTCCAAGAGATTACCCACAAAGCTAATGATAGACCAACCAGAAAAGCAGAAACAATATGGCATGGTTACCTCCTTAATGTAGAGAGAGAATTCCACCTTGAACCCATGGTCCAGATTGGAGATAAAGTGCCTAAGTGCTCGACTAGGCTTTGTGCCAAGAAAAAATATGCTTCTCAGATTTGTGCCAAGGTCCCATATACTAATTTGAAAATCAAAGTTGATCCATTCAGCTACAAGCCGATTGGCCACTACATTGCGTCAACTGAGCCAACACCCAAGCGAGCACCAATGGTCTTTGTCACTAGCCCTGCTTTCTCCCTCCACCCATTATTCATCACCCAAGATACCACCACTAGAATAATTTCCACAACAACTTTTAACGCCCTATACGTAGCTTCTGGAGAATTCTCACGACAAAGGTACCATCACCATAAACCATACTTTAAAGTTTGCATGCATGCCACATGGGGGAGGGGGGAAACCCCGACACTGAATACCAACCATTTTTCCACCCCCATCAAGGAGGGGGGGGGGGCTAAAAATGACATGTCAAATAAAACATTTTTATGAAAAAAAAAGAGCAACTTTTATGAATTTTATTTCTAAAAATGATAATATTTGATGTTTTTTCCAAATATACTCATTCACATAAAATTTTAAGTAAAAATAACAAAAAAATTTAAAACAACTTTAATCATAAAAAGAGTGAAAATAACAAAACAAAACAAAAAATCTTTAAAAACTAAATAAAATTAAAACAAAAAATAAAACAATAATAAAAAAAAAAGGTAAAGAAAATGGAAAAATAAAATAAAAATTAACCAATTAAATAATAAACAATTTATAATTAAGTTTCAAATATAACTTAAAAAAGAATTAATAATAATAATAGTAGAAAAGGTAAATATTATTAAAATTATTTTAAAAACAAAGAAAACAAATAAAATATATTTAAAACATAAAAATATAGATATTTAAAAAGACAAAAAAAATATACATACATATATATTAACAAAATAAAAATAAAAACATTAAAAATATATTGAATTTAGGCTTCTGTGATCCATATCAAGTTTGAGAGAAGATTCTTTGGCGAAAATCACATTGGGATGCTTTTGTTGACGTGTTTCTAACCAACCAGTGTGGTTCATCGTCCGGACAAGTTAAAGGAATAGATCTCGCTTTGCATATTAAATAGTCAGAGCAGAACATCCAATGGCTACATTTCTTGACTAGGTAACGGCTATAATGACTAACGACTAAATTTGACTAGGAAATGGTTAGTTTGGACTCGATTAGGGGCATAACCTTTATTTAATTAAATAAGTTAATTTGGTTAGTTATATTCTTATTAAAATAAAAATAAAGGGACCATTTTATAAACTTATAAATATATATTAAAATAAATAAATTATACCCAGATGTGGGTGATTATCAAGGCAATTAAGATGATGAGATGGTCGGGCAGTGGAAGGGCTGGCCACATGGCCACCTGCGTCTTCCCCCATGCCATCCTAAGATGCATTCAAGGCACCTTACAGGCACCATTAAATGAATGCTATGGTCTAGACAGAACCACAACACTCATAGCAATGGCGCCTGCAGATCATTATACAATTCCTCCCCCCCTGATCCATTATGTTTGCCCTCCGTAGGCCGCAGAGCCCTGTTCATGCACTGTAACAGGTGGCCAATGATGGTTGCTAAGTCACATTGACCTGGGCAACGGATTTCTTTATTCCCACACTAGACTCTGCAACTTAGCTCAGGCCCAGACTTCCTTTGTCCATTCTCCGTGCCGTTACTCCACCATCCCTTTTGCTGTTATCCCAGCTTTCAATCCTACCATGGTCTGACATCGAATGTGAAGTAGGAGAGCAGGCACTCGTGGCGAGAGCATCCGTGCTCCTGCAATGCCCAGCCCTGACTCTGTCTCCACTGCATCTTTAGCTGACAGTCCTAATCCACATAGCTTCTTCTCTAGGCGTTACACAGACACCCACAGCGGAAGGGGAAGAGCTAGGCTACAAGGCACAGGAAAGCGGGATGTGGCAGTTCACACGGCCAATTTTCCCCTACCTCTGCATCCAGCTCCCCATGCCACGCAATTCTGGTTTCACAACACCCTGAATCGTCCCATAATCATAGCCACCGTTACAGTCACTTTCACTGAAGAAACTGACCTGCCAACACCTCCCCCTGAGCACAATGATGAGCCAAACAGGGCAAAAACAAGCAACAAGAGCATTCACAACCCCAACAAACAGCAAGAAAATGAAGATAGAGCCACCCTGCATGGTAAAGCGTTGGCTGGCAACCAACAAGCTATGGAAGGCAAGCTTGGTGACATGCAGGCCTCAGGTAGTTGACGGGGTGACACGTCTGGAACGCGTGTGGCCACAAGTAGCATCCAGGGAGTCCATCCGGCATAAGGTAGTGGCAGGTTAGATGAGGACAATGATTCAGACAAATATGCGTGTCTGATTGTGGAAGAACCGGTCCCAGACAATCTCTAGTATCGACACTTGGCAGCCAGGTGTCGCTTTTTGCCAGGTGGATGTTTTATTCTTGATGACTAGGCAATTACGGTTAAGTTTGTGTGTTTTCTAGTTATGACTCTGGAATGTCAAAAATGTTTTGTTGTTTTTTGGTCAAAATTGATAACCCCTGTGTGGGCTCTTTTTATTTCTTGCACTGGTTTCCCCTTTGTTGGGGTAGTCAACGATAGACAGTCTTATTGTGTGATGAATGATGTTCAATACTTTTGAGGCCAGACCTCACTATGACTAATTTTTTATATCATATTAATAGAAACCCAAAAAAATTTTTCCTTGTACTTAGAAAAAAAAATGTATAAAAAATTATTTTAATCTAATAGTTAGTTAAAGTTTTATATAAATATTGGTAATTAATAGTTTAGTTATAAAAGTTTATTAAATCATATAAATACTTAGAGTAATATTATAAATAGTTTACTTATATTTTTTATTAAATATAAGTTTAAAGGACTATTAAACTTTACTATATATTATAAACTATATATTAAAATAAAATTAATTATAATTTCAAATTAATATTATTTATTAAAAGTTATTAAATATATAAATCATTAGAGTAATTTAAGGGTTAGAAATAATATTTTAATATTTAAAATTAGTTGATAGTTTATTTAAGGGTTCAAATTAGCATATTATCATTGATTAATTTCAAGATTATTTTCCTTCTATTATTAGAATAAAGCTAATAACATAAATTAAGAGTTATTAAAGTACCTCAAACCATATCAACTACACCTCAAAGAACAAAGGCCACAATATATGGGAAACAAGGGGAAAAATACTTAAAAGACAACAAGATCAAGCTATACCTAGGGAAGGGAAGAATGGAAGAAAATGACTAGGAAGAGAGGGCTGGGACCCAGCAACTACTGATCTTCCAACCATCCTCTCTATTGAGATTTCTCGGCCTTTTTTCAATCTTAAGGGCTTCCCTAAATTTCCGGTGATGGAATTGTGAAACTCTAGCAATAACACTAGCCTCTTCGATACAGACATGATGATTGGTTTTCTCCACATGCTCTATTAAAGCAGAAGACTTGGTTCTCTTATGCTTAAGGTCAGCTGCATGCTCACTAATCCTTTGATTAATGGAGCGACCAGTCTCACCAATATAGGGGGTCCCACAGGAACAAGGAATAATATATACCTCTTTCATGTCCTTAGGGTCGATATGATCCTTCACTGATCTGAGGGACTTACGAATGGTGTAAAGAGGTCTAAAGGTCGAGGGGACATTATGCTTCTTAAGAATCCTCACAATCCTATCAGTGGTCCCCTGAACAAATGAAAGATGGACACCAGGAATCCATTCCTTTAGTTCTCTTCTAGTTAACGAATTCTTGGACACTTTTAGGAAAGCCTACTGTCCCATGTATCTACTATAACCATTCTCAACAAAGACATTAAGGATATGGGATTTCTCCTCCTCGAAGCTCTTTTCATCAGAGATCCTTAAGGCACGAGTAGCAAGGGTGTTGAGAACCCCCAACTTCTGAGCCGGGAAATGGTGGGAACTAGCATGAAGGTACTGCTCCGTATGAGTTTTGTTACAAAACACTCGGTGGGAGAGGGAACCATCACTATTCTTCAAGATAAGAATATCAAGGAAAGGGAGGCAACCTTCAACTTCTTGTTCCTTAGTGAACTTAATGGGCGAGGATTGATTGTTAATCTTCTTCGATCATCTCAATAATCAATCCTTGGCCATTAAGTTCAATAAGGAACAAGAAGTCGATGGTTGCCTCCCTTTCCTTGATATTCTTATCTCGAAGAATAGTGATGGTTCCCTCTCCCACCGAGTGTTTCGTAAAAAAACTCATACAGAGTAGTATCTTCATGCTAGTTCCCACCATTTCCTGGCTCAGAAGTTGGGGGTTCTCAACACCCTTGCTACTCGTGCCTTAAGAATCTCTGATGAAAAGAGCTTCGAGGAGGATAAATCCCATCTCCTTAATGTCTTTGTTGAGAATGTTTATAGTATATACATGGGACAGTAGGCTTTCCTAAAAGTGGCCAAGAATTCGATAACTAGAAGAGAACCGAAGGAACGAATTCCTGGTGTCCATCTTCCATTTTTTCAGGGGACCACTGATAGGATTGCAAGGATTCTTAAGAAGCATAATGTCCCCTTGACCTTTAGACCTCTTTACACCATTTGTAAGTCCCTCAAATCAGTGAAGGATCTTATCAACCCTAAGGACATGAAAGGGGTATATATTATTCCTTGTTCCTGTGGGACCCCCTATATTGGTGAGACTGGTCGCTCCATTAATCAAAGGATTAGTGAGCACGCAACTGACCTTAAGCATAGGAGAACCATGTCTTCAGCTTTAGCAGAGCATGTGGGGAAAACCAATCATCATGTATGTATCAAAGAGGCTAGTGTTATTGCTAGAGTTTCACAATTACATCACCAGAAATTTAGGGAAGCCCTTGAGATTGAAAAAAGGCCAAGCAATCTCAATAGAGAGGATGGCTGGAAGATCAGTAATTGCTGGGTCCCAGCCCTCTCCTCCTAGTCGTTTTTTTCCATTCTTCCCCTCCCTAGGTATAGCTTGATCTTGTTGTCTTTTAAGTATTTTTCCCCTTGTTTCCCATATCTTGTGGCCTTCATTCTTTGAGGTGTAGTTGATATGGTTTGAGGTACTTTAATAACTCTTAATTTATGCTATTAGCTTTATTCTAATAACAGAAGAAATTAATCTTAAAATTAATCTATGATAATATGCTGATTTGAACCCTTAAATAAACTATTAATTAATTTAATATTAAAAATTTTTCTAACCCTTAAATTACTCTATTATTTATATTAATAATTTCTAAATAATATTATTTAATTTATAATTATTTATTTAAATAAATTATAAATAAAGTGTATGAAATAGTCCCTTTAACTTATATTTTAATACAAATATAACTAACTATTTATATATTACTCTATATTTGTTATTTAATAACTTATAGCTACTATTAATACTCTAATGTTAATAATAATTTTTTTAACCCAATATTAATTTTAAATTAATATATCTTATTTATTTAGATATAATATATATAATATATTATTATAAGTTCTAATGGGTCCTTTTACTTTATTTATAATAATATAACTAACCGATTAACTTATTTTATTAAATAAAGGGCTATGCCCCTAATCCAGTCCCAAATAATTCATTTCCCAGTCAATTTAGCCGTTAGTCCATTATAGTTGTTACCTGGCCAAGAAATATAGTCGTTGGATGTTCTGCTCTAACTATTTAATATGCAAAGCGAGATCTGTTCCTTCAACTTGTCCTGACGATGAACCACACTAGTTGGTTCGAAACACGTCGACAAAAGCATCCCAATGTGAGTTTCGCCGAAAAATCTTCTCTCAAATTAAAAATATATATTAAAAATAAATTAAAAGGGATCCGTCCCCCACCACATGCTCAAAGGGCTTTGTCAGGTAGGAGACAACAGGACAATATTTGTGGGGAGAGAGTTGTTCCGAGAAACAACCCCTCACCCCAACCGTGTTCACTGGGGACCCCATTTTTTTTATATCTTTTTTATGTTTTTTTATATTTTACTACCATTTTATTATATATATATTATTTTATATATATATATATATATATATATATTATATATATATATTATATTTTTCTTTTATTATTATTTGTTAATGTTTTGCTTCTTTTAATTTTTTTGTTTTTTGCTTGGGTTTTGGTTATTTTAAAATCTTTTATGTTTGTTTTTTATTTTTTTTTCTCTTTCATACATCTTTTTTAATTTGAATTTTTTTTGTCATTTTGAATTTCAAATTTTGTTTTTTACCTTTTTTTTTAATTTTATTTTTAGTTTATGATTCGCATTATGTCATTGTTGAGCACTCATTCAAGTCAATGTACTTAATTTGTTTCTATCAATCAAAAATATATTTGCCTCTATTTTTTTCTATAGATCTCGAATTGATTTGCCTCTATTCCTTTCTATAACTCTCAAATTGTTTGAGAAGCCCTTGAAATCTAGAAGAACCCTAATAAATTTAATAAAGGGGATAGATATAGGTTGAGCCAATCCTGGAAAACTGTCATCTACTATCTCACCCATTGATTCCCCCCCTCCCTTAATTGTCTATCTCCTACCCTTGGTGGCCTTCATCAAATCTCCCTCTGCAAAAGAAAAAAATTGTTCATCATTCCCAGATTGAACACATTTGACCCTCCTCTCATCTTTAACCTTACTCCTTAAATTATATTCTTTATTTAATTTAATTAATAAATATTATTTATTATTAATTCTTATTTCATTTTCTTTATTTTAACTTCTTTATTTTGATTTATATTTTAGATTAATTATTTTGTAATTAATTATTTTATTAAATATAATTTTTCAACTAAATTCTTATTATTGATAAATAAATAAATACGAATAAAAATTTCAGCTAAATTTTTTTTAGTTTTCAAATTTAATTATTTTGTTCAATTATTAATTATTAATTAATTTTGCTTTAATTCTTTAAGTTTATTTAATTTCTTAAGTCTCTTTAATGGTTAAGAGCATGTGTTTCCTCTTAAGAGATCACAGGTTCAAAACCAGAGGAGGGTAGAGTATGTATGTTTTCATAGACTTAGCAGTCAAATCGTTGTGCTGAGGTGGGTCCCTTGTCCCACAACAAGGGGGCTCGATACACCAATTTATGTGTCTGGCTTGGCCAGTGACTTAAAAATAGATATTATATATTTATTATTATGAATATAATTATTATTTAATTATATGATTAGTTTAATTATGAAATAATTTTTTAATTTCAAATTATATCCTTATTCATTGTTAATGTAATTTTTATTTTATTTGTTTTATTACTATTATTCAATTTTCAGTTGTGAATTTGGTCAAATACAAATTACAATTATTATTTTTAATTAATTGTATTTGACTTAAATTCCTTAAATATCAATTTAGTCAAATATATGTTTCACTTATCAATACATTTAATAATTTTCATATTTGATCTTGAACAAATTTATTCTCTACATGTTAACCCAATGATTACTTTATTCCTTTTATCTTATAAAAAAGACTCTTCAATGCTCATTTACTCACAAAATATCTTTGGTCACTGATGATGGATGGAGTAACCATCTAAAACATTGGACGGATCAAAATCATTACACATTTCACTTCCAGAAATCTTCAACAATATTGGTTTTGTTTGATTTTTTAATTTAATTAATTAATTAATTAATTTTTTGTTGTAGGGGGTGTCGAACCCCAATATGTATCCATTTGATAGTTGATTTTTGAATTATCATTATAATGAATCAAGTTAGCCTCGACTATGTGTTAATTTGATGGTTTCTTTTTGAGTTTTCATTGCAATGGGTCAAGCATTCCCCCATTATGTGTCATTTCGATGATTTTTAAGTTTTCATTGCAATGTGCCAAGTTCACTTAGGCTAAGATTTTAAAAGAACTATATTTTTAGAATTTGGTATAATGACCCATCTTTCGAAATATGTTGAAAATCTAAGGTTTTCTATAGTCATGATATTTGCTTTTAATTCCATGGTTGAAAAATGTTGAAATTTTAAGGTTTTTGTAGTCGTGATATTTTATCTTTAACGCCATGGTTGAAAAATGTCAAAATTTTAAGGTTTTTTGGAGTCGTGATATTTATCTTTAACGCCAGGGTTGAAAATTGTTTGGTTTTTTAGGTTTTTTGGAGCCATAATATTTTATCTTTAACGTATTTTTGAAAACTATAAGAATTTAATGATTTTTGGAGTTATGATATTTTATTTTTGCTAAAAAATGTTCGAATTTTAGCCCAAAAAAAGCATTCATGCAACATCAATACTTTTTTATTTCAAGGTGTTTTTTCATGTTTATTGCACAAATATTTTAGTTTTTAATGCCATTGTTAAAAATAAAAATAAAAAATGAAATTTTAAGCCAAAAAAAAGTGTTGATGCACTACTCGTTTTGGGGTTTGTTTTTCATGTTTTTTGCACAAAAAATTTGTTTTTCAATGCCATTTTTAAAAAATGTTGAAAATTTACCCAAAAAAACATTATTCTAGCGTCAACACATTTTGTTTTCACACTATTTTTTCATGTTTTTTGGGGTTTTTTTGCTAGAGTTCTCATTTTGAGGTTACAATTCTCATCAAGTTGGTAACTTTGTTCTATTAGATCAAGTAAAAATTACCTTGAGTAGCTTCAATATCTATTTTCCAACAACAATAGCACCAGATAACCTTTAGAGGCATCAAAGCTAAGGCACTAGGTATGAAACTCCTAACCTCACCCTTTAAACTTATCACAAGAAAGAGAAAACATTAAAAATGAAAATATGATAGGATTTATAGTGTAATTAATCTAGAAAGGGTCTCAACCAAATATGGCAGAGGACTTTACCTTTTGTCTAAGTCACCCATGCATGAGGAATATGTTGAAAATTTGGTAGCTTTAATCAGTGTTTTCATTGGCAAAGTGAAGGAGAAAATTTATATTTCATATGTTGACCAAGTCAGTCTCTCTTGGTTAAGTTGGCCCCACTCTTTGAATGGGTTTGACCCCCAAGTCAAAACCTTCCTCCAAACACATGTATAAATACAAGTTCATTGACCTCACTTTGACATCTCATTTACACGTGTGAAGGAGGAAAGGATAAATTCTTATTTGGCTTAACTAGCTAGTTGACTTTTGTTTTGACTAGCATTGACTTGGGATTGATTATTTCTATTTGACCAAGATTTTAACTATTTATGGAGGCCGAAAGTTACAACAGTTTGTTGACCTTGTTTGACTTAAATTTCACTCCTATTCTGGCTTGGTGTTCGCAAGTTGACTGCAAGTTATCTCTAATATTTTGTCTGGGATTTGACTGGATTCATTGACGTAAATTTTGAATGAATTTCATATCTTCTATTCATCTACCTTAGGCTAAAATTCATCCCTTTTGTAGCAAACTTGACTTTGACTAGCATTGATTGTTCTCTCTCTCTTTTGACTGGTTTGAATTGGACAATATTGAGGTCAGAAAATTGGAATCTAGTTTGGAATATTCGGATGTACATTTAATGAGATGAATCCTCTCTCATAATGAAAGATTGTTGGGTTTTCCCCTTGTGGGTTGGCTGCTAGCCTGAATATTGGTGTCTCTTATCTCTTCTCTCTTTTCTTATTTTTTATTGTGATCTCTATTGCTCTATTAAAGAAAGTTAATGGTTGAAATTTTTCATGTATAATTGTTTAATTACTAGAATGCTATGAGAAGTTTAATTGTATCATTGGAAGTAGTTATCAAATTGAAAAATTGTACTAGTCTTGATTGCACTATAAAATCAACATGGTATTTGAGGTTTGGTGAAGGAAAAATAGAATTGAGATCATCTTGAAGAGCATTGAGATCACTTTGAAGAAATTTTGGGTTCTACATATTTCATTTTGATTGGACATATTCATCATGAATTCCTTCATGAAGACAAAGAACAAGATTGAAGGAGCTACAAATTACAGGTCATGAAAGGCTAGAATTGACCTGGTGCTTACAAGGCATAAGGTCTTGGGAATTTTGTTGGGAAAAGTTACTAAACTAGCTAGCCATGTACGAAAATAAAAGTTTCTGGAAGATGGTATATTAGCTAGGAGCATCATTGTGGAATATATTAGGGATCATTTAATTCCATATATTGTTGATCACAAAACTTCCAAGGAAATGTATGATGCCTTCATTAGATTGTACACCATCAACAACATCAATCAATCTATAAGTTTAAGGGGTCAACTTCGTGAGATCAATATGAAAAATAATGATATTGTAGCATCATACTTTGTAATAATATCTCAAATAAGAGATCAAATCAAGGCTCTCTATGAAGAATTATTTGATAAATAATTGGTAGTTGTGGCAATGGGTGATTTTCCTGAATCTTGGGATCCTTTTGCATCAAGCATTAGTGGTAGAGAAAATGTACCTTCTTTTGACAAGATATGGACTACTTGCACTCAATAAGAATCAAGGCTCCTATTTAGAGGAAAGATTTCAAATCTAGGTGAATATTTTCAAGCTTTTGTAGCCCACTCAAAGAGTAATAGATGTTCAGTTAGAAGACCTAATTCTGGAAGATTTCAAAGAATTCCAGGAAGAAGAATTGATTGAATATCTACTCCAAGGCCTACCCCAAGAAGGGACCCTACTCCACAAAGAAGAACCCCTCCTCCCTCTCAAGAAAGAAGAGACATTACAAATATTCAATTATTTTGTTGCCAAGCATATGGTCACTATCAAACTAATTTACTTCAAACGAATGATCCTTGAAGGGATGATGACCGAAAAAAGGAAAGGGAATCATCATGCTTTTGCAACTAATTTTAATGAACCATCTCATTAGAGGGGGCCTAGAAAGAATGATTTTGATGATGAATGCCCGTTTTATTATGATTTTACAGTTTCCATTGTAGGTCATGATGAAACATGGTTAGTGGATAGTGGTGCCTCCAAGAACATGATTGGAAGTCGTGAGAACTACTCTAAATTGGTTGAAAAGAAGATAGCTCAAAGGGTTGAGCTTGGAGATAGTGGAAAATATGAAGTCAAGGGCATTGGGTCATCATCCTTCTAATTGGAGTCAAGAGGTAATGTATCTATTAACAATATTTTATATATTCCTGGTTTGAAGAATAATTTGTCTTCCATTTCAACTCTCGAGGACAAAGGATATAGAATTTCTTTCGTTGATGGACAAGCTATAGTATGGAAGAAGGGCTCCTCCTTTGAATCTACCAAGGTAATTGGTATGAAAATTGGAGGCCTATATCATATTCTTGGATGCTTAATTTAAGCATTTTTACACAACACCACTGATCTTTGTGAGCTATGGCATCGAAGGTACACTCATATTCATTATAAATCCTTTTCTATATTGAAATATTTTGTTAAAGGTGTACTTGAGATCAAGATTGAGGATGGTGGAGTTTGAAAAGAATGTGCTCTTGGGAAAAAGATCAAAAGAAGATGTACTAGAAGTAATAGTAGATCCAAAGGAATCTTGGATCATGTGCATTTTGATGTTTTTGGGCCTATGTCACTCTCATTGATGATTACTCTAGTAAAAATTGGATTTATTTCTTGAAATAAAAGGATGAAGTATTTGAGAATTTTTAGGAATTTAAGGCACATGTTGAAAATTCTATGAGAAGAAGGATAAAGGCTTTAAGGTCTACCAATGGAGGAGAGTATATATCCAAGGAAATAATTGCGTTCAATAGGGATGCTGGAATTAAGAGGGAGTTGATAGCTCCCTACCATCCTCAACAAAATGGAATTGTAGAAAGGAAGAATAGGAGTATTATGGAAGCAACCAATTCCATGCTTCAAGATAAGTAACTAATGATGATCCTATGGGGAAAGATTCAAGGATATTTGTTTATGTTCAAAATAGATTCTCACATCAAATATTGGATTACAAGACTCTTGAAGAAGTATTTGCAGGCGAGAGACCCAATGTTTAACATTTAAAAACCTTTGGTTGTCATTTTTATGTTCATGTGCCCAAGGAGAAAAGAATGAAGTTGGATGCTTTTGAGAAGAAAGGAAATTTTGTTAGCTACAATGAATATTCAAAGGCATTCTAGGTCTATGTTCTAGGGAAATGCTCTATTGAAATATGTAGGGATGTTATTTTTTATGAGGATGTTGCTTTGTGGAAGTCCAACGGATCACACTTGGACTTTGATGATGAAATTAAAGTGGATTTAAAGAATGTGGAATCAAAATCTAAAGAATCGGAACCTATGGAGCAAGATCCTCATGAAGAGTCTGATGATACACATGAATTTGTTCACTCACCTAGAGTCACTGTATCTGAGACTAGAAAGAGACCTACTTGGCTTGAAAAAACAATTGAAGGAAGTTGAAGAATATTTTGCTCCTCATGGGACCTTTAGGGAAAGTAAGAGGCCAAAGAAGTATTCAATTTATGCATCCATGATGTGTCAGATTATTGAGTCTGATCCATTCACCTATGAAGAAGAACCTAAGCATCAAGTTTGGAAATATGCTATGATTTAAGAATCCCAATCTATATTAAAGAATAATGTTTGGGAAATGATGCCAAGGCCTAAAGGGAAATATGTTGTGTCTTCCAAATGGATCTACAAAATAAAGCATGTATCTGATGGAGATATTGAGAAGTACAAGGAGAGGATTATGAAGTCACATTTTCTCCCATTTCCAGGTATGCTTCTATTAGATTTGCCAATGCTCTTACTTATATTGTAGGTTGGAAATTGCATCAAATGGATGTTAAGACTTCCTTTCTGAATGGATTCATTAAAGAATAATTTTATATTGAGCAACCTCAAGGCTTTGAGATTCATGATAGAGAGACACATGTTTCCAAATTGAAGAAATCCTTGTAATTAGAGAAATTTTGAGGTTAAAATGGGCCTCAAAACAAAAATGTACAACTAAAATTGTTAGGTCCCTATAATAATAGTGTAGTCCACTTATTGTTATTGTTAATGTAGCCCCCATATTGTTATTATTATCCCCCATAGAAGCCCACTATTGTTATTGTTGTGCACTTACATTATTATTGTTATGTAGGATCTGATTATATTATGACCCCTTAGACTCCTATATATAAAAATGAGGTATTGTTGTTTGTATCATCTAAGAATTGTTCATTTATGTATGTGATGTAAAGGAGGTTTCTCCCTCGAAGGGACTATTTCTCAAGTCATTGATCTATCTTTTCTTCTATTTTGTAATCTGGTTGCATAACATTTGGTATCGGAGCTTTGGATTCTATGGTTTCACTTCTTCAAACAGGCCATATTGGAATTTTCACTATAATGTTTTTTCTACGAGGCTTCAGAAGATAAAATTTCAACCATGCAGATTCAAAATATTGACAAAATTTGTGTACAAATTTAAGATCTTGGTTCGTTATATTTTCGGATATATGATCTCAGGAATTTAGGGTTTTTGCATGCTCGATAATTCCATCTCAAACAAGTGACCTAGAGAAAATCATCGTAACTTTCTCTCTGAGAATCAGATTTGAATTTTGTAAAAAGTTTCCAAAATTGCACAGATTGTCTTTTTTTCTTGTATCAATTTCAGGGTTGAAGGTTGAAATATTGACATGTGTCACTCCGTAAAAATTCTCTCTACTGAACCAGTCCATAATCATATCATTGTGGGAGATTGGGAATAACCTTATCTTGAAGAATCTAATTTTTTTCTGACTTGTGGCATTGGAAAGAAGACATAGAGGGATAGCACATAAAGAAAATTCAAATCTTAAAGATCCGAATTACATAGATACAACAATTTCGATATCTAGCTCAAAAAAAAAAAAGGAAAAAGTTGTGTATATTTTTTTTTTAATTTGCATAACTTTTGTTTGAAGAATCATTTTAAAGTGATTCAAATGGAATATAGAAGCATAGATATAACTATTTAATTCTAATATCCCTTGAAACAAAAAAATAATGGAAAAACCCAGTAAGAAACCAGAAATCTCTAAAATGACTCATGAAGAAGAGGAAGAAATGCAACATGATATATCAAAGTTTCAGGACCAAGTGAAACAAATTTCACTCTCCCAAAAAGAAACCAAAAATGAATTGGAAGTGATGAATGTTAAGATGGATAGTTTAGAGAAAAACATAAAAGGAGACATGGATGGTTTAAAAGAGCATATGGAAGTTTTAGAAGAAGACATGCAAGGTTTGAAGGAAAGTTTGACAAAGTTGTTACAAGAAAAATTTCCAAGTAGTGAAAAAGTAATCCATGAAAATCATGACGAGGACAAAAAAATATGAATTATGATTTTAGAGACTCCAATTTTGTGTTTAAGACCCACCACATTCGAAAGATATATATGAGGAATTTTGATGGCAAGGATAAGGTAACATGGATACTATAGATGGATCAATATTTTGATCTCCATGATGTGAAACACACACAAAAAGTATGCATTGAATCGTTGTATTTAGAACCCAATTAGTTTGTATGGTATCAATGGTTTTGTTCTCGTAAACCACTTATCACTTGGTCAATTTTTATGGAGGAAATGATCGCACACTATGAGGATACAAATAGCAACACCTTATTTATCCAATTAATAAATCTCAAACAAAAGGGTTTAATGATGGAGCACATTGAGGAACATAACTCATATTCCAAAGGAACATAGGATTGATGTATTCATAGGTAACTTTAAAGGATAACATACAACATGAAGTTTCCCTTTGGGAACCCGATTCATTGGAGAAGGCATTCAGGGTGGCAAGACAAGTTGAAAGAAAAATTATGGAAACAAGGAATTCTACCACTCTGTTGTAGCGGCTACAACCACCCTCC
>APFE031469607.1:22871-38454 GCA_000404065.3 Pinus taeda
ACTAGCCAGAATCCTGCAGATATGCTAACAAAAGTTGTAACCAGGGAGAAACTGAGAATATGTTCAGTTTCAATTGGTCTTCAAGGATGACGATGAAGATGAGAAACATCCAAGTCCAAAGAGGAGTCATTTTCCAGCAAATGAAGTAGCGATGGAATTGCTACAATCATTCTCCAAGTGGGAGATTGTTGGATGTGGAGCATGATTGTTCAGAGGTCTTTTGTTTGAGTCGGATGTATACCCTAGTAATTTTGTACACCCCTCCAAGCGGGGTGGGGGGTGCGGGGGGACTTTTCCCCCCACAAGGGCCTGGGGGGTTTGATCCCCCCCGATTGGGGGGTCCGGGGGCCAGCGGTCCCCCAGAGGGGGTTCAGGGCAGTGCCCTCAAAGCTAAAAACAGATGTAAAATTGCCTTGTAAAAGTATAGTAATTTATATTCTATCTAGGCCATTCATTAGGCTGATGATCTGATGGTAGAACTTATGTTTAGTTTAGGGATTTTTTCCCTAAAAGGAAACCCCTCTCTTTTTACGAGGGCATTGTATTTGAGGCTCTGTAATAGATGTGTATTCTCTGAGCGAGAAACAGAGAGGTGAGTCTATGAGAGAAAATAGAGGATATTACAGTGGATTTATTATAGGTTGTGTCTCTTCATTTTGTTGGATAATAGAAAGGAAGGACTGGCTGTTTGGGGTGGATGTAGCCCAAACTGGGTGAACCACGTATATCTGTGTCTCTCTTGTTTTATGTGTTTTTTTGTTTATATTTCTATAATACTTTATGTGTTCCATTGCTCCGTAATATATAATTTTCTAGCAGATTCAGCTTCAGGGGAGTAATCATACGGTTGTCCAACCATTTTGACACCCCAGTATACAAGATTATATTCGAACAGGATCCACCCTGCAGGTCAAAGGATGCAATGGAGGTATTGTTAAGCATTTCAAATTGGTATGCCTCACCATCCAACACTTTCATTTGAATGTTCATTGTGGAGAATCCTTTGCATGTTCTGCCAAAGTTTTCCCTAGACGTACTTGTCATGCAGGAATTAGCGTATCACATCTCGGCAAGATTGACAGCTAGGCTACAGTGGAATAAGACAGCACCTTGGCCCACTCTTCCATTGCGGATTAGGTTATATGAGATCTGGAATATCAAGAAAGCGGATGTCAAAGGAGAACAGATGAAGAAGTACTTGATTGACCTCCATAGCTTCAACTCGTATGACCCACATTGCATTGTGAAGGATCACTGCACGAGAGTTCAATTCAACTGGATCCATGGGGCATTTCATTGGGCTAAAGAAGGCTCATGGAGGTATTTCTACAATTCCTCCAGACCCAATCAATAGGTTGACTTCACCGTAGAGTAGTTAGCAAAGCAGCATGGAGCAACATCACAAAGAGCACCAATAGTAGCGGAAGTAGCAGCAAAGCCAAGCATGCTTATGCACAAGAAAGGGAAGAGGAAGATTGTTGACCGCATGGAGGAGGAGAAAAGCTACAAGTTTCAAGCAGACCCACTTGTAGAACAAGCAGCTATGGATATTCAAGAAAAGAGGCAGTAGTGTGACAAGCACATCGTGCAAAGGCAGAGGGATAAGAAGAGAATGGAAGAAGAAGAGGAGTTACATGAGCTAAGGGAGCAACTCTGGAAAGAACAAGAGTTGCGCCAACAAGATAAGGAAGTGCAACAGCAGCAGATATAGTAGGGGGCACATCATGTAAAGACATACGAAGTAGTGCCCATACAATTAATTGATTCATATGAACAGTTGCCATCAGGCAAACAAGGTGAACCATCGTAGGGGCAAGACTTTTCTCATGAGATAGAATAGGTGCTTGAACAGTTGGATGCCGACATGGAGCAGTAGGAGTTGGAATAGGACACCGACCTCATGCCTCACCACAAAGAGATCAAATCACCCGCTTCAATGCATTCAAATGATGAGCAAGTCTCAAATGACCAAGGAGGCACTAGGATCCTACTGGTCAACCAAAAGCAGAGGTGCACAACATATCATTTAATGAATCTAATCACAGAGTTATGCAATATCACAAAGTATTGACTCCGAAGGACCAAACATCCCCTACGCAAGATGAAGAAAAAGTGATCATGACTAATGTGCACAAGCATCCAGCTACTTTGGCCGATGCAGCTAGAGTGTATGCCGAGGCCACTAGCTCAAGTGTTCATTTCCTCATAGCTGAGAATGAACGAATGGCGAAGGATCTACAAGTGGCCAAGAAAGGAGGAGACTTGGTGACAATGTCCACTCGAGCTGAACTGAAGAAGGAAATACTAGATGAAGTATTGACCCTTGACACAATTATGCGAGCATTGTACTCCAAGTTTGGTACCGTGCACCAAGTAGTCATCCATCTCCACAGATGGCAGCAGCAATGTGCAAGAAGGGCACTCATCTTGAAGAAAATACATGTTGTTGTTGATAACATGCAAGCATGGATGATGAAGTACAAGGGAGCCCCACTTCACTTACCAAAGATGATGAGGGCCAATGCAGTCGAGCTGCAATCATGTATCCGAAGTCAGATCCGGAACTATGAGGACATATCACAACTCATCACTAGCATACAGGCTTCACATGCAGGAGTATTCAAGAGTATGGATGTTGTGGTGCACACACATGTGATCCCATAACTTGGGACTCTCATCGAAGCTAAGAAAAAGAAGCAGGTCTGGCAGGAGCTTCACTCATACTTCGACGAGTTGATGCACACCGCCACCAACCCATAATTTCCTATCAATGCAGACATCATGCGCAAGTATGTTGCTAGTCTAGCCACATTGAAGACAATGATGTGCATGATTTCAAAAGAGTTGAACAGAGGAGCTCGAGTAGTGTACCCAGATGTAATGGAGGCAAAGTTCAAGTTTTAAACAGATGTGACAGCAGAACACATAGACACTATCAAGGACTACCAATCTTGGCATCAATATGTTACTTTTGATCAGCATGAGGATGTCAAATGGTTGAACTTCTATAGTTGTCTAAGTTAGAATGATGTCTAGTTTGGCTTATTCAAGCCATTGTTCACATGGGTACATGTGCATTGTAATGTTGAGTCATGTCAAGTGTAAGTCAAGTCTCAATAGTGGATGTAACAGTCATAGAGTAGGTGAAGAGTCATGAGGGTAGTTGAATGGTCACAAAGGGTAATTTCAAGGGTCACCCCACCCTTTGCTATAAATAGTCCCTCATGGCTCATTGTATAGGCTTTTGGTTAGACAAGCTTCTATTAAGACTATCTTGAAGAAAGCTTGGATAGTATTGTAATGTGCCTTGGCTTCTCCACTGCATAGAGCTAGTCCATCTCTTTAGAAGAGTAGACAGATGTGGTTATAACGTTGCACTGATGGGGCTAGCAGGTTTACATGGATGTATTTTATGATTGGAACTTACACTTATTTATATAATAAGTGCCGGCACATTTTTTATGCATATGTTGTTATTGTAGTTGGATTGTTCCGGTCACCTTAATGATATATGTTGTTTAACTTACGTATTTGTGTATGAACTAATTTGTATGAAATTATATGAATCTTGTTGCAAATGTGTTGTTGGTTTCACCATCACTTTGGATTGTCGATTGTTCTGCTTTCCAGCTTGTGATGCATCTTCGATCATGTGTTCCCTTCCCAACTAAGTACTAACATAGATTGTCAAGGGGCACACTCATCCCACATCCTTTGTGTTAGAACCTCTCATGCACCTTCCTTGACTCACTACAGTGGTCACACCCTTGATACTGACAGAGTTATCTTACTTTCCTTTGTGCGACATCGCAGTCAATGCATTACCTTACGAACCACTGTTGGGACTCCTACACCAAACGGTCTGAGGTCTAATTGGGACTTCTTACCAGGGAGATCCCCTTGACATGTTGGTGGGTCTAGCATCATGAACATTTCTGGCACTAGAAGGAGGGCCTAATGACAAGTTGTGTCCTCTCATCTAGACTTGAACGTTTTCACATCTTTCATGGAGCCTTGCACTCTTCTTCCCCCACGGTTTTTTTCGAATTGTGTAGATGTCTCCATCACGGGGAAAATTTTCAATCTCTTGTCCACTCACATGTATGATGATGAAGGTGAAGTGGTCTGGCCTAAGCACTTACATAACTTTCTGTCCATGATTCATGAGGAAGATGAGTTCTCTAATGAATAGACCAGTTTGTTGCTTACACACACACTTCGCAAATCTCCATTTCGTTGGTTGATTAGCCTACCTGCTGACACCGTGGACTCATTTAAGCACTTTTGTGATCTTATTTAAGACACGTTCTATCATTTTGATCCAAACCATATTGACCAAAAATTGTTACAACAATGAAGGGCTTTGCATGAATCAGCTATTGATTTTTGGCAGCGCTTCTGTGACTTGCAATTTCCAGCTCCGAGGAGCCAGATGAAGTTGTCTTATCTTTGGGGCCGATTCAAGTATTGCCTTAAGAAATCTGCCCATCCCAAGAGAAAGCTAGAAATCAAGCCTCACTCAACATTCTTCATTGATGGAGCTGTGCAATCTCAATGTGTGGATGCGAGCACTGTCTCTGCTGATTGTCTACCTCCCTCTCATTCAACAGCTCCACCATTGCCCAATGATGTTGAGGATCATGCTCACACCCCTGTTCATCTTTCACACTCTCCCAACATCACTTCACTCAATTTTTGCGTAGATTTGGTTGTGATTCCTTCGAGTTCTCATACACATCATTTTCTATGACCTCCATCTTTGCATTCGGGTGTGCGTCCGGATGATGATATCTTGTGTTCATCCATTCTGGACTCTTCACTTTTTGTGAACGAGGAGAAACCCATTGAAGGAGTTGGTGTTGCACAACCAACATGTGTTTTCTTTCATGAAGAGTATGAGTGGGATATTGAGCATCAACACTCAGTGAAGGATGACTCCCTTCTGTTCGAGCCCCCTCCGTCCTTTCCTAACCTTTAATGAACCTGTCATCCATGATTTTGCATGTATGTCTTCATCCATGGATGCACCCATTGTTGATCACTCGCAGGACTTACCAGATGTTAGTCCATCATTTGAAAATGGAGGAGATAAGTTACTCATTTAAGATCCACTTGATCTTTCATTTGTCTCTATCGGAGAAATAGAGGATGAGTTTGTTCAATTTTCATCTACCCCTCTGTTTGATTTATCTGATCTTGAGGATGCCAAAGAATTCATTGATTTTTTTGATCATGGTGGTCGTGATCCATTTACTTCCATTTTTTATCATGATCATGACTCTATCGGAGTTGATCTTTTGAAGCCACCGATTTATGATGATCTACCTAATGATGAATTTGAGAGATTTATCTGATCTTGAGGATGCCAAAGAATTCATTGATTTTTTTGATCGTGGTGGTCATGATCCATTTACTTCCATTTTTTATCATGATCATGACTCTATCGGGGTTGATCTTTTGAAGCCATCGATTTATGATGATCTACCTAATGATGAATTTGAGAGATTTATCTGATCTTGAGGATGCCAAAGAATTCATTGATTTTTTTGATCGTGGTGGTCATGATCCATTTACTTCCATTTTTTATCATGATCATGACTCTATCGGAGTTGATCTTTTGAAGCCACCGGTTTATGATGATCTACCTAATGATGAATTTGAGACACCCAAGACTATAGAGGAACTTCAGCCTGAGCTGATGGTTATGTCAGGCCCTCGCTCTCTTGGGGTTAGTCCCACTTCTGATCATGAAATTTTTCAATCACCCAAGGCTCCTCACCCCTATTTTTTATGCATTGAAGATCCATCTCACACACAGATCACACTTCCTCCACTCGAACTACATGATCCCATTGCTCATGCATTGGAGGAGTCTTACATTGCAAGCACTCTTTCACGACACAAGTTATCTTTTTTCTTTCGTTTGCTTCCATGTCACAGTCAAGAGTGTGCTTATGCTTCAAATTTGCACGTAGTGTCACAGAGCACCATGATAAGTCCACGGACTGCTCACCATGCGCTTGCACTCACTTAATCCATGTGGGCACTTTAAAACATGAAGTGTGTTTGTCTTCATGGTTATATCTTTCTTGTTTGTTGGTTTGTACAACTAGCTTTCTCACAGACCAAGCCTTCACCAACATGGGTCTACCAATGCGTCATGGTTGCATTGGAGGTATCACTTCACATGATCAGGTCCATGCACCATTACTGTAGGAGTAGGAGTAGTGTTTTCTTTCAGTTGTTTTCTTGCATTCTTGTTTGCTTACGTGCTTTGTCTACTTGTTTGATTGCATGCTTGTTTTCTTACTTGCTTTGCTTTCACTTTTGCTTCTCCTCTTACTTTTCTTTGTTGTTTGTCAGTCGTTTGTTTCATTCGTAGGTTATTTTTGCATGAAACCATGTATGACTCTTGAAGCGAGTTGGGTAAAATACAAGAGGGATTGTACAACTATCACTACTTGGTTATCTATCATCTTGCCTCTGTATGATGAGCTTGTTACTTCTATTCCATGATGCGTCGAACGAAAATATGTACTGTTCGAAGTGATCCTTGGTGATAACACAATGTTTGCGCGCAAACTAGTGTCACTTTCTCTAATCAGATATTTTTGGGTTAACCCTTGTCAGCTCAGTCAAGTAGAGTAAGGTGAGGGGGGAAACCTTAACAGGAACATCAAAGTTACAACAAACTACTTCTCTGCTAGAACAACCTCTTATTCTCTCAATAAGTCGGGATCCCTCTTCCACCTCTAAAATGAATAAGTGTTATGCACAGTGAAAAATAAAATAATGAAAAGTCAAAAAATGAAAAATGAAAAATGAATAAGGCGAAAGAAGAGAAAGGCTTCCTGTGTAGGGAGGTGATGCAAGTAACTTCGTCGGGGTACTCACCAGGCTCGCTGGTAGCACAACCATGCTTATGTTCCTATGTAACTCCACCGGGGTACAGTCCAGGCCTGCTGGCAATGGAGCAACACCAGAGATGGAACTAAGACTCTGACGACCATACTACTTGTGCACCTATATACCCCTCAACCCCAATCGAAACAACTGTGTTGCCTTAGCTTGGAATGTGTGTCAATCGACCAAGGGTTTGGCAGATGCTACATCTTACAATCAAGTTAGTGTGAAACCAAGATGAGCTGATAACTGAACAATACTTCCGAAAATGTTAGACTTGCTTTTCATTAATAAGGTCCATTCAAAGAGCTGGATTTCTACCAGTGTGTTGCCAAGTGTTGTAGAAGCTACAACCACCCTCCAAAACTTTTCCTTAGCCTATTTTGGAGCCTCCCTACCAACCTTTCACAACACTTTGTCTTGCTTCATCAAGTACTCGAGCTTCAATGTTTTCCTCACATAAAGACAACCTATCGATCATAGTTGATCCTTTCTCCTCGCAAGTTGTTCACCCAGACTTGGTCCAGCTACAGGTTGAGTAGCTTCCCCTTGAAAATTGTGCATTTTTGGAGGGAAGCCAGCCTTCCCTCCAGAAATTGCACAATCCTCTCTGGCAGCTTGTTGGGCTCCAGGATTGTGCAATCTTGCCAGCCAACACTCCCAATGGGATTTGAGCAAATTTTCCCAGCAGGACTAAACATCCTAGGATTTCTGCAAATCTTGGCAGCAGTCAGCTACTCTACCAAGAAATTATGCAATCCTCCTAGGAAGTCAGCCCAGCTCCCAGCTAGGAATGTGCATTTTTCCCAAGTAGTTGAGCAACTGCATGCATGAACAGTCTGGTTGACCAGTTCCATCTCGGACCAAGGAGACTTGACTTGCATGCATGCATGATTTTCTCTTCCCAGAATAACAAGAGACACCATGCAAAATACATCCCATGATTCAGGGAGCTATTTTTAGCAGTCCATGGGGGGTTGTTTTAGAAGTTTCCCTCTAAGTGACACTTTTTCCTAGATTTGTGGCATGCGTGTCACAAGACCAAACTTATTTATTCAATGCATCAGATCTCATTCATTCATATCGATCTTGGAGCTCTGACATCCCACACCACATCCAGGACTCTTTGACACGCCTGACTCATCTATTCACAGGTAAGTGGCCTCAACTTGTCTTTTCCAGCATTTCAATCACTTTTTTTGTATTCGCTTGTGTAAGTATTGTTTGCTTGATTTCTTTGAATGCTTGTTGTAATTTACATGTACACTAGCTTGTCCTAGCTCTATTTTAGTTTTTGTTGCTATCTCATTGTTTTCACATGCATGAAACTGTTTTGCACGAACGTTCGCCCAACCGGTGAACTACCTCACCCACATGCATGTCGATCTGTTTGTTGAATCTTCCGTTCATGTTTTGCATGCACTGTCAATCACTTATGTTATCACTTAGTGTCTCCATGCATTCACTATCTTATTTGCATTCAGTTTTCCATCGGCGAGTCAGGCTAATCTTGGCCCGGACTTTGCCTCCACCAAGGCTGCATTACGCAATTTAGGGAAGGAAGACTCACCTTCCTCTCCAGAAATGTGCATTCTTGCCCAAAACTGGCCTCTAGGACTATTTTTCACATTTCTAGAGGACATTGGTTGCTTGGCACAAGAAATTGCGCAAATATGTCCCTGGGCCAGCAGTCCTTCCCCGCTGGAATTGTGCATTGCGCAATCCCAGCAGCCAGCTGCCTAACTGGATTGCGCATTTCATAGATCCGTTAACCAGTTCTGCCTCCTAGATAGCCCAAATTACCTTTTGCGCAATTCTGGCAAGCAGTCACCCAGCCTCCCAGTAAAATTTATGCAATTTTTCTCATCAGTGTCCCAGGTATGTGTTGTGTCCTTCCCCGGATTTGCTTTGTTTCCACTGACATATTTCTTGCTATGCATGCTGCTTGTTTACAGATCTTTTAGGTTTTCATCTATCTCAATGGATTCTAAGAGAATGGGATCACAAGACCCTCATGGATTTGCAGCTAGAGTATTAGTTGAGAAGGTGTCCTCTAGTATGCTAATCTATGAAGATGCGAAGTTGTATCTAGACAAGGAAATAAAAGTGAAGTGGCAAGAGGTTAATGAAACATTCACAGGCACTTTTGGGGAAGACCTCAAAGATTGTTAGGTGTACATGAACATTGACAAGTCTGGTGTGTACCCAATTGCATGCAGATACCCATCATTCCCATGCATAGACATGATTCACTGGATCTTCTCTCACATTGATCCTAAGATGATGACCTTGAGCAGTGTCAGTGGGATGAAGCTTGCAACCTTCTGGGCACGAGATTATGATGAGATGTATCAGATTTCAAAGCCCGTGACTATCATGAGTCCTCCATCCAACTTGCCCAATAGCAAAGCTAACTCTAGAGACATTCTAAAGGATTGGGTAAAGGAGCTAGCTCGCTTCAGTATGACACCCAAATAGATCTACAAGACAAAGATATAAGGAAGGCGTACCAATACTTGGTCATATTCGCATGTCGTCTGAGTGGCCAAGCAAGTACTGGAACCTTTCCTCGGATTTGGGTGATTGCATTGGACCAACTGGATAGAGAAGGAAGACCATGCAACTGGTCCAGCATACTGACTCATCAACTAAAGGAACAAGTCACGAAGGCTCAACAGTCACCCGAGGGTATTGTGGTGTAGGTAAAATTCTAAGTGCGGATACAAACAATTCCTCTAGCCCGAGAGCAGGTCTAGCCACAAACATGACATTCTATGGAAGATTTCCTTAGATTAGAACCAATTAAGAGGGCCTACCTCTTAGTACACTATCCGTTTGATTACGGCCTTGTTTCCTTGCTTCAGTTATCTTCCGTCTCTTCTTGCAAACACCTGAAACAAGTAGACAACAGTAGACAACAACCATGACAATATACCAATTGTATTCAACCTACTCAACAAGTCAAGGAACATTAAGCCATGAAGATGTAAAATTACACTTCATGTAGGAAATCAATCGATAGTTGCATTTATATAAATCAAAAATAGATTACAACTGGTGCCTTGACGTTGCTAGTCTCCTCTGACATATCTAGGTTCCCACACATTTACTAGAACTTCATGGACATCCCCAACAATATAGGTTTTAAGGCCTCTTTCCCTCTAGTCCCCAATCACACCCAAGCACACTATTCTCCCTCAAACATACACTAGAAAACTTTAGACTATAGATGTCTTTCTGATTATTATAACTCTAAACTAAAAATAGCTTTTGCTTAGGAAAAAGAGAGGTTTATATAGCTTGGATGGATGGGAGATGGTTCCTCTTCTCATGGGAGAAAGCCTTATCTATTGGATTAGCTCCATCCTAATAGGGGAAAGGATCCCAAACTAACTTCCTCGACTCCATCTGGCCCAACCATTAACGAAACTTCTGTTACGAAGCTTCTAGATCTAGAAGCTTCGGCTCCATATTTAAAAAAAAAAAAATCAAAAGAGGATCAGTGCAACTGGGAAAAGGCTCAGTCACTCCAGTTGGCACGAGGGAAAATTGTAATCCTTGCATATCAGCATGGGGAGGACACAGGTCATTAGAGTCGGTCTTGTAAACTGGGAAAAACAGAAGATTTTGAGAAAATGATGCAAAGGGGAATTGTTCTGCTCATGAAGAGGGACACAATGGGAGTTTCTTCATGATGGTAAATCATGAAGGATTCACTATAGAGGTCCTCTAGGATCAAGGAATGGGGAGTACAGGGACAGTGACAAAAATGTTGTGTAATATATGCCCCATAAAGCGTGAAGGTCGAACTAGGGTGAGGGGTGAAATGATTTATAACTCAGTGCAGGGAACCAAAGTATGTCGTCAAAAAACATGGAAGCAATTTCAGATACATATACATTACCGAAAACTATGAGTAATAATATATAAATCGTGGTATGGATGCAACCATCCAGAGAATGTTCATGTAAAGGAACCATGGCATGGGCATAACTATCCAGTATAAAGGATCATAACGAAACCAAGGTATGCTCACAGCCATCCAATAATAGAAGGATCACATATGACAACTCATGGTATGGTCACAACCATCCATTTGAAAGAGACATGTATATTAACATGAGCATATCACATCGCCTTGCAACCTGGACTTATGTAATCTTAGCCCAGGGCCTTGCACTCCAAATGACCCAATCAAAGTACAAATCCTAACATGTGAATGAATGTGTGGAAGTCAAGCATGCTAAGAAGTTGCTTGATTACCAGCCAATGATGGGAACCATTAACAAGCATGAGAGAAACCAGCAATAATGAAAATGGCTCTCAAGGTACTAGCAGCATAATTCACGGAATGTGAATAAAGGAACTGATATCGAACACCTATGAAATCACCTAATCAAAAGCCAATTATGTGAACTTGTCATCTAGTGCAAAGAACTTGTCATTAGGGCATGCAAGCTCTAAGGTACTAGAAGGGAGTCTCTCGGCCAACTTCCTGGATAATGAGCTGAAGTCGATATGAAGCGACAGTGTCGAAGGAGGGCCATGATGTATCCCACATCATCAACACAAGACAAAGGGATGCCAATGATTTCATATGATACAAAGAATCAGAAGTAAGTGTAACTGTAAAAGGGTTGACCCTTGAACATATCAGTGACACAATTCTGGAGTTTGGCAACTTTTGGATTGATAAGATCGGTGGTCATGATGACGTGGTAGAGATCAAATGGAATACAAAAATGAATGGCCTTACCCAAGAAGGTCAATGATGAAAGGAGGATATCCCATCCCGACACAAAACAGAAAGTGTCATGTTCAAGAGTGAGCTTCCAACACAACTGATAAAATTTCCAATTTTCCCCCACCATTTCTGGAAAGTACCCCAATTATTTTTTATTGCAAGCTTGAAGGGGATTGCATATGCTTGCACTATCAATTCATCCTTCGAATGAATCTGACCTAGTAAGTTTAATGAGCCCTAGGAAGGAGAATCTCATGTTCGTCATGGCGACAAATCCAATGTCGTTTAATGTTTTAATGAATCTGTCAAAGGTGTAACTCTGTATCTTTTTCATGTTTAGAGATTTTCAAAAAGACATGGAAAAGAAAACTCCACATGGTCTATTTTCGTACATTTTTGTCTCTCGAGCCTGAAAAGTTATAAAACGATACTTAAGAGAACCGCTTGACCATTTTAGTCAAGGAGTACCATTTTCGTAAATAGTTTATCCAAACCCGAAAAAGGGGTAAACGTATACTAGGTGCATGATGTTTCGAAGCCTTTTACGAGTTCAAAATGAAAAGAGCTCAGCAATATTTTCATGTTTAAATAGTCAGAAAAGAGCTTGAAAGGAGCGCCCCCCACCCCCCCCCCCCCCATTTTTATTCTCTTTAGTGAGTCAAAAAAGGAAAAATACTCGGTGATATTTTCATCTTTTATGAGTCTAGAAAATATCTTAAAGTTGACTTGTCCTGTATGAACGAGTGGTATAAAGGGTAGCAACTAGTTCTGAAAATGAAGGAACTACTCAAAACATGTAATGGTCAAGAGGCTGGCTAATAAATCCACTCATTGTTGTGGTTCCTCAAGAAAGGAAAAACAACCAAGTGAAAAGATATGATCGGCCAAAGAGATGGTGGCAATGGAATAAAACAACCAAGGCTCATCTAGCATAAATCAGTTGATTAAAATGGCAATCACGAGATGTAAATCAGGCATGGGCTCATTTTTACACAAGCTTGAACCATGAAGAACTCTGCTTGGATTTAGTTTCATGTTTACGCAAGCTTGAAACGAAAAAATATGCTTGAGATAAGTTTGCATGCCCCAGGGATAATGACTCAATTTGAGGTACATGCCCCCCAAGCTTCATTGCATTCAACTAGGTGAATGGAATGAAGGTTCACTTTCAAGATCCAGGAAAGACTCAACTGGAATTTTATGAGATCTTAATCAAAGACTCGATGTGGAAAAGGGACGTGGTTCATTTTTTAATGAGGTTGACACAGTAAAAGAACTATCCTCAATATCCTTGTTTCATTTTTTAACAATGTTGATATAGGAACAAACTATCCTCAAACATCTTGATTCATTTTTTAACAAGCTTGCCACAAGACAAGAAACTATGCTCATCCCTTGTTTCATTTTTTGATGAGGTTAACACAAGACTAGGAACTATCCTCATGACTTGTTGTTTCATTTTTTAACGAGGTTGAAACAAGACTAGGAACTATCCTCATGACTCCTTGTTTCATTTTTTAACGAGGTTGAAAAAAGACTAAGAACTATCCTCATGACTCCTTGTTTCATTTTTTAACGAGGTTGACACAAGACCAGGAACTATCCTCACACACTTCGTTTCATTTTTTAACAAGGTTGACATAAGATTAGGAACTATCCTCATGGTGTCTGTTCTTGACCCATAAGAGAACATGGCTCCCAAGAGGTCTTCACTAGACAGAAGAACCATGCTCTAGAAGGAATACATGTCATTTGGTACCATAGACAGATCAGGTTCTAATGCCCCCAGTACATATTGTATTATACCATCTGTGTGATCATCAGCAGATGTGGAGAAGGAATGGGTAGCCACATAATTAACCTATGGAAGGGAAGTTACTTCTTGCAAATAAGAGCTGATAGGGTATGATGGTTGCAAAGGAGGCACTTGGTGACCAATGAATGATAGTTGATCAATAGTCACAATTCTCCCTTCGTGCGGAAAACAAACCAAACAGAAAAGTGAAGAAACAAGAGATCCCGTGACATAAACATAGTCATATCCAAGGAGAATATTGAAATCTAAGGGATCTTGGACTACCATCACATCTATATAGATTGTCTTTCCTCCCAAAGTAATAGGGAACTTCAGAAGGATCCTTAAGGACTGATTGGTTCCTTCATTGAAAGCCAACAGATTCTAGGTGATAGGCACAAGCTGTGGGGAACCCAAAGCCTGCCATGTAGTAGAAGACATGATGCTAACAGACGTGCCTTTGTCTAATATAGTGCCATGTACTACCATATTATAGGCTTGTATTGTAATCTAGAAAGGCACATAAGATGGAAGGCAGAAAGCAGTTAATTGACTCCAACCAAAAGAGACGACATAACTATTTGGTGGGGGTATCATATGATTGCCCCCATGCTATGCAAGAATAGGAGAAGGAATCTTCTAAACAACTGGGACAGGAGGGTCACTCCTTGATTCATAAGAATCTGAGGAGATGAGAAGAACATGAGCAGTATGATCACCACTCTCTTCCAGAATAGAGTGATCAACTGGTGGTGGGACCAAGTCGACACTCTTTCCAACCAATGGTTGGTCAAGAATAGACACAAGAGAGTCTCACTCTAGAAGAGTAGGATGGGCAAGAGATCAATCCAAGTAAATCTCTTTACCAAGCGGGAGAAGGTTAGAAGAAAGCTTTTGATAACTAACAGGAAGTTGGGGTTGAGGAGCTGCAAGGTTTTCCAAAACTTTGTAAGTTGTATCCATAAGAGGACAAAGGTGAAGAAGATGCTCTCCTTCAAATAACCTATAGGGGAATCTAATCTTCCCTTTATTCTTACCATTGTTAGTTGAAGCTGTAGCATTGACATGATCTCTAGAGGTTGATGGGGATGGTCTATTTAGGTCTTGAGACCATGCCTCTAAGACTCTGGGGATGCCAGGACATTCTCGAAGGAGATGGTCACCCTTACACAGCTTGCAAGGGAATCTAACCTTCCATGGAGGATCGAAAGTTTTGTCGATAGGAAGTGTGTTTAGGGCAATAGTTGCACGGTTGGCCTCTCACTTATCTGAATTCTTCTTCTTCTTAGCCTCTTCGTTACTAGATTTGAAACTTTCACTAGCCGAAGTAGAAGAGGAAGGTGAAGAAATAGGGGAAGAAGGTGAGAGGTCAAATTTAAAATCAACGTGATGTTATTCAAATGAAGGAGATGTTTGGGCAGGAGTCGGGACACCCAGGACCACCGAGGTTGAAAAAAAACAGACAGGTATGTAGAAATTTTGAATAATTTAACACATATTCAATAGAGATTATCCTGATCATGTACTATTGCGGAAAATATACACAATACATAAGCTCCTCTACGTTGATCATCAATATAGTAGCATCAATAACAATAAAACATCAAGAGCATTCACACATTAACACAGTAGGTATCCCGGGGAAAGCATCTCGCTAAAAACCCCAACTATCTGTATATTAATGATTGAGTCATGTAACATTACACAGCATAATACTTCTCACAAGTATCTCCGCCTCTGTTACACACAATACAGCTCAGATCTGATCTCCGAATCTCTTCCACTGCTTGCCTGCCTCTTCTGCGCAATCCTGCAAGAGAATACTGATGAATAATGAATCCAAATTCGTATTTCCCTTTGGATATACCACGCAATCCTCATTGGCATACTCGATCCCTCTGATTGTGCAAATCATCATGCACAGCTATAGTCACAACTGATAGCAATCTGATCCTCTAACACCTGTCCCTGCTGAACTGAACATGCACTGACATGCAACTGAGTTAACTGATGTATTCAATAGTTGCATTATGAGTTAATAAATTGTGAATTAATTAATAACTAATTCACCCAACTCATCTCTAGTCTATTTGCTAGTTAGACTAAATACAACCAGTTTAACAAAGCTAAACTGAACACAA
>APFE031469610.1:0-37888 GCA_000404065.3 Pinus taeda
GAGACTGAGAATACCTTGGAAGCAACCATACAGAAGGGAGAACAAGGGCAGTCTTCTAAACCAGCCTCAGAAATAATAAACCTTGAAGAGACCCCTAAAGAGAATGTCCCTCCAAAACAGGACATCCCTCCAAAGGAGGTAACAGAAGCAAAGCAAGCAGAAGAAACAATTCCAGACACAACAACCCCTGCTACAACAGAAGTGTCTACAACAGAGCCAGCCACTGCAGCACCACCAAAAGAACAGACCGAGGGTCCAGAGATGCAGAAGCTGAGGCAGGAGATTCAAGTGCTCGAAACCCAAATAACAGAGCTAAACAAAGCCAAGGAAACTCTGGCTAAAATAGAGGAAAAATATGACAAATCCAAGCAGAACGTGGCTGAAAGGGAAAGGGAAGTCAAAGCCCTGAAAAAAACTATTGCAGAGTTGGAAAAGCAGCTCAATTTTGACAAAGTAACAGCAGAAATCAAGCAGGTCATATGGACTGCTATTGGCCAAGCAATTGCTAACCAGTGGGAGTACATTATTGCCATATATGAACAAATAGGACTCATTGGCAAAGCAAAGAAAGAGCTATATAGGGCAAGAAATGACCTAGGCAACATGGCAGACCTTGCCCCAAAGATGATAGAAGTCCTGAATTATAGGAATAGTTCTCAGCTAATCCAGATGGGAATTGCTAATAGAACTGAAACTATTTCCGTAATTAAGAAGACTACAACGATGAAGAACCTCATTCAAACACTGGACAGAAGGGTACATGACATGCAAGCAGATATAACCAAGTTCCAGAATAGGTTCACAGCACTGCAAGATAAAGGGCTCCCCAGTCTAGAAGAATCAGGAAAGCTTCTCTCTTATGAGAAGTATATCAAAAGACTAAGCACCTTTTCAACCACGCAGACTTCTGAGGCTTCTGGGTCATCTACAACAGGCCCATTAACAGGACAAGCTCTATTTGATAAATTAGAAAATTTGTTCTTTATTAAAAATGAAGTGGCACATTTATTTGATAAACCTCCCGATTTTTATAAATATACTGAAGCTGATGAGACCGTTGGGTTAATTTTGAAACATCAGCTTCCTCACCCAGATAATTGGCAGGACTTAGTAAATTTACTTTTAAATCAGGGGTGAAAAGGTAAACAAGTTTTGCAGCAACACAGTTAATACTGCACTTACAGGTGGACAAAGCCACTACAGAAAGTATAAAGGCAGTGAGGCAGCTCAGTACAAGTAGTCAACATCAACAAAGACATCAGCAGGTACAGAGAGCAGATTCAAGAATGATACAGAGAATCAGAGACAGTAAGGCACTTTAATGCTTCATTCATGAAGAGCAGCGCAGATTAAAGTCCGCGGTATTCAAAGGGTAAAAAATCATTCTGACAGCATTTAAAAGCTTTTACTATCATTTACACTTGCAATAACTTCTCATCTACTTTATCTATACAGGTGTAACAGATATTTCTTCCTCAGATGACCTAATTCCTGAGATATTTTGTAAAAAAATTCTATATATTCCCTCTCGCGTTTTTGAGAGGGGTTGGACTCCGGATGTAAGATTTTTCTTTCCTAAGATATTCTCTGCTACTCTGATATTGTAAATTTCACAGAGAGTTTAATACAAAGGCAGTGGGATTTCTTCAATGAAGTGTTCTCTCTTGGTCTCTTGATGATGTGTGGCTTGAAGTTGCAGGATTCCTGTTCATTACATGACTCAATAAGTTTTCTAATGGCTCAGTATGTTATGAATGTTTCCAGTTATTCCATATATTATTCATATTTCCTGTCTCTCATGTTTTCTCTGTGTTTAAAACTCTAGACAGTAAAGAAAAAGAATAGCTCCAGGATTTAGTTATTCACTACCCTGAGCTCAATCTGAACTGCCTCGCATGTTTTCTTCTTCTAAAAGTGTTTAAAGGGTAATTCTTGAATGCTACCTTTAAACCATTTCCTTACTGTGCATTGTTGTTTTAAGAATTCAAGTGATTGCTCTTAGATGACATGTCTTTTCCACAAATATACAACCTAAAGTAACGAAATCTTCATTGCTCATTACTAGTTGTATATGCATCACAATCCAAATTTCACATTTTGTTTCATAGAATGCACACAGGCCCTAGCTTTTTCCCCTCACCTGAATCAAGATTTCAAGAGAAACACTCCTAGACCCCATTGCCCAATGGATTAATCCTCTTTTGATATATTTCAGAAAAAACAGAAGCATCCTCCCAACCAAATACACAAAAACAACCCAAAAACTCAACTCACAACTAGCCTAAGATCCTCACTGAAAGCAGTGATAAACCCAAAAGAGAGAGCCCTCTCTGACTGCAGCTGGGCTAGAAGCTGCAGCCCAAAGTCTGGTTAGTGGTTACCCCGGCCGTATCCTCTTGTGAGTCAAAGAGGACAACCTGGGTGTTAACAGAAACATTATAACAAAGATAAAATATATAGATATGAAGATACAAAAAATTGATTAACATATATATATATATATATATAATATATATATATATATATATATATATATATATATATATATATAATATAATATTAAAAATACTATATATTAATAAAAATAAAAGATATATTAAAAATAAATAATAGATATTTTAATAATGAGTAAAGTTATCTTTCTTATATAATATATATACATATAGCCAAAGGATATCCACCATGATTGAAAATTTTTAAATTCTATATTTTGTATTAAAAAATGCTTTAATATAAATCTATATAGTAAGATACAGAGTATTAATAGTTTTTTGTTTAAATATGTTATTTGAGACGATGAATACATGTTAGAGTTAAACAAAATCGAAGTAGGCAAAATAAATTAAGCAAAACTCAAGAAAGTATTGGGATTAATGTTGGTTTTCTATGTTGAAAACATGCTCTAAACCATTGGAAAGTGAATGTTGTTGTTGCAGACCCCTTTTTTTGATGATTACGGTGGGGTCGGTCATGTTGTTTGGAAGAGAATTCGTCATAGTGTTCACATAAAGAGAATATTTCCTAGCATATAAGATTACTAATTTGATGTTCTAGTGCATTGAGATGATGCATCTGTGCTTTTAGAATGTAAGTGTATTAACTTCTTGTTCTAGTGTATCTAGAGGACTCATTTTTGAAATTATAGAAAAGTCAATAGCCTTTAGCAATAGGAAGAGAAAAAAATTACCAAACTCTTCTCCATAAAGATACAAATAAGGAAGATACATATTGATGCTCTCTTTGACTCGAGATCACATGTCAATATCATTTCGGTAAAGCTAGTAAACGAATTTTCGTTGCACGTTCGTGATCATCCATGCTTATACTCATTAGGATTTGTAAATAAGGAAGCATAGTTAAATATAACAAAACAATACAAAGTTAGATTAGCTATCAGTGTTTAATTTATTGATGAACTAAAATTAGATATAGTTCCCTTCGATGTATGTCAAGTGGTGTTTCGAAGTCCCTACATGTACATGCTATATGCAATCTTCATGTGCAGAGCTAACCAGTACCAACTCATCAATGATGGAAAATCATTCACCATAAATGTGCATAAAGGAAAGTTAAAAATATCACGAGTAAGTGCCAACCAATCTAAGAAAATGATTAGTTTTGGCAAGAAGTTTGTTTTATGATTTTAAGAGAGAATCATATTTTAGAAGAGACAATAAGAGAAAAAGAATCCCTAGAGGGGTGTACTAAGAAACATAAACAACAACTGGAAGAGTTTCTATAGGCTTACAAGGATGTGTCCTAGCAGCCTAAACGGATACCACCCAAGAGGGAAGTGGAGCATAAGATCCAGTTATTTTAGGACTCCCTTGCTAAAGATTGGGTTGTATACTTAATTTGATAGAGAAGCAAGTGAGGTGAAGAAACTGTTGCAACAACTACTGGAATGGGGTATCATTCGACTGAGTACACCACCATGTGGGTCAACCATCATCATAGTTCCAAAAATAATGAGACTTGGTGGATGTGTATTATTTACATGGCATTGAACAAAATCACAATAGAGAATAGGTACCCCCTACCCAAGATTGATGATTTGTTGAATTATTTGCCGCATGTGAAATACTTCACCAAGGTGGAATTAAATTCTAGATATCACCACTTTTGAGTGAGAGAATAAGATACAGTGAATATCGGCTTCAAAACCGGGCAAGGTTTGTATGAGTGTGTAGTCAAGCCATTTGGCCCATGCAATGTACTAGCTATGTTTATGAGGTTAATGAATGATATGTTGCACCATTTTATAGATTCATTTACTATTTTCTATTTGGATGATATATTGGTATATAGTGCTACCTAGGAGGAGTACATCTCACATTTGATGTAGGTGTTGGAGACATTAAATAAGTGCCAATTACTAGAAAAATTCAAGAAGGGTGAGTTTTCGTAGTAGCCTCTGGTGTATCTAGGGTATGTGGTAGGTGGAGGAAAGATAAAGATAGATCCTGGCAAGATGGAGACCATCATTTAATTGTTGGTGCCTACTAATTTTTCTGAGGTTAGGAGGTTTTTTGGTGTGACATGAAACCTTAGGAAATTCATAGCCTCATTTTTAGAGGTAGCAACATCACTCCATGCCATAACAACAAGTGGCAAGAGTTTCCAATGGGGAAGGGTTAACAAAGGGCATTTGATGAGTTAAAGAAGAAAATCAATCAAGCACTAGTTCTTTCACTACCAAACTTGGATAAGCCCTTTCAAGTGGAGATAGATGTTGGTGAGTATGTTATTGGGTTAGTATTGATGTGGGGAGGAAGGCTTGTATGCTAACATTCTAAATTATTTCATTGGGAAATTGTTAACTACCTTACCTATGATAAAGGAGGTTTATGCCATGGCACAATCTCTGAAGTAGTGGAAGCATTTTCTAATGGGAAAGAAGACAATAATCCACATATATCACCAACCACTATAGTACTTACAATCGAAAATTAAGTTGTAGATGACAAAAGATATAGTTTTATGAAGCATGTTTAGAACTACAAGACAAGGACAACATGAACTTTGATATATTGGGTTGAAAGGAAAATTTATAGGAAAAGCTAAATGGCACACCCAAGAGAAGGTGGACTATAACTCTCCAAAAATAGGGAGTGATTAATATTTGATAATTATATTATTTTTCGTCCATCTCAAATATTTTAGGGTGGAAAAAGTGGAGGAAACAACTCATAGGACCATTTTTATCAGCGAGTCCCAATTTGGCAAATTAGGGCCTAAAACCATATGTGAGCATTTTGAGGCATCAAATACTATTTTTTATGGGGTAAAACATTAACACTTGATACTACACTCTTTTTGCCTATTATCCACACAAACGCTTCTTTCCAACAATGCAAAAATCACCTTAGTTGGAGTCCTTATGGAAAAGTTATGCCACTTGGAAGTTGACCTTCTTGTTTTGGCCACCATAATTCGAGTTGATGCCACGTCATCCCCCATTATTAATGGAAAATGGGCTAGATGTGTGATAATGATGAAGAATACTCTAGAATATTCCATATTGTAACTCTAGTTAAGAGTTAAGGGAGTCAAACCTAATCACTAGTAGCCTAACAAGTTGCGTTATAAATGGGCCACTAGGAGGAAAATGGGTTCCATTCTTTTCGAGTGTAATTTGTTCCATAGACAACTAGAGTAACTAAGAGGGATAGCGAGAGAACAAACATATATGATTGTTTCATTTCCATAGCCCATGGGCCACATGGATTCTTCGTAATTGCATCCATTTTATATTCTAATAAAGAGAGCAAAGCAACCTCACTTTCCAACTAGGTTTTTTAACATAAGGGTTTCCCAAGATATATCTTGTGTCAATCGCAGTTTGTGAGTTTTTATTTCATTTTTCTCTATTTTTTGCATAATTATAATTTGCATGCATAAAAAATAATCAGTAATTTATAGATCTAGAAATGTAAAGAGAAATAAACCATCGTGGTGTAGATTTTGGATTTTTAAGTACAATTTATTAGGTTTTTTATGATGAACTCACGATTGGAATGTCCAAAAAAAATTACAAATCACATATGCAACAATAGGCAAGAAAAGTGGATAATGATGCATGAAAGTGAAAGGATGAAGTGATAGAAGATGGAAAAAGAAAAGAAATAGAAGCATGGTTAGCGATGAAGAAGAAAACGAAGTGAGTTACAAATAAAAGTATTTTTTGTGTGGGTTTGAGAGGTATATACAACCAATCCTTCAATGAATACACCCCTAAGAAATAGTCCTTGGATAATGTCATTTAATAATGATATTCGTAAGAGATTATTTTTTTTGAAATTGTGTGTAGTTGAGTTAATAAAGTTTGTGGTAAAAAATCACTAATATAAAATATTTTTCATTATGTACTATTGTGGTAAGCATAAAAAAAGAGACGATGTCAAATAATTAAGAGAGAAACTCTATATGGGTAGAACCACCGATTTGCGGTAGTCTACACCTAGTAGAGTCATTGATCTAGTAAGGAGGAAGTCAGGTAGATTTCAAGTTATGAAAAATGGGTGTGTGTAGCAATAAAATGATCATTGAGGATATGAAAAAGAAGAGATAACTAAGAGGCAAAAGTTTGCAAGAAATAAAGGCCCCATGGACATATTTCCATGAAGAGTTTTTGTTTCTCAGGAGTATGATGTAGGAGCATCGACATCAAGGTTACAATTAAGACAGGAACACATGAGATTGAGGATGATGAAAATCATAGTGGTGATTTAGAGCGAGTAATAGGGACATGTATACAATTTTTTTATGGAAGAATGATTGATGAAGCATGCATGAGAAGAAGTTTCCTAGAGAACAGTGGATACAATGAATGACAACCCATTTATTCTAGTAGATGGTGATTCTTTTATATGGACTTCAACTAATATTTATGTAGGTACAAGATGATAGCACAGAAGATCAAGAAGGAAGAAGACCAAATAACTATTAAAGATAAAGATAAAGGACAACAGAGGCAAAGAATGAGAAAGGACCAATTTAATGAAGAATGCTTGTTAAAGAGGAGACATAAAAAAAAATACCTATTCATAATTTTTAATGGATGATATTGTGAATATTGTAATAGTGTACACACATTCTAGAATGTCTATATATAAGAGCAAGTGCTGCAAGGAAAAGTAGTCCCTGCCACTCAAGTGGAAATTCTTCTTTTAGTTATTTTGTAAATTAATATATGAAGTGGAAAAATTATTTGTCTATGAAGGGGAAAGGACTTGCATAAGTTTTTGGTGGGTAGTAACCATAAGTAAGCCTCCACATTTACATTTTTACTCCTACATTTTAAGGTCTTTAAGGACACATAAATAAGGGTGGGAAGTTACTCTTGGTAGGTATATTTATTTACATCTTGTTCCTCTCTATCTTTTATACAAATAATTGATGGTAAATATGTTATTTATGTGAGTATGAGATATTTTTGAAGAATCAAATTTTAGATGGTTTTCCTATGAAGCTTAATAATGAAAATTTATTGCACAAAAATATAAAATCATGGCATAAATATTGCAATTGCATTTGAAATTTATGGAAAAGAATGATGCAGTTATCCACATGGCATTTTATTGTGCAAATAATACAATAAGACATTCAATTTATGGTCCAATCCAATGCTTGAGAAATAATTTATTCAACAATATTAAAAATAGATATTTATTTTTCAAAGTTAAATATTATAACTTGCATTGGCCAATGCTAAACTAATAGTGCTCAAGAACAAATTGATTGATAGAGTCCTACCTTGGCAAGGACTAAGAAGAGGTGGAGAAAATCTAACAAATATAGTAATGAATATTGTTGAAAAAATCATGGAGAAATAATGGATAGATCATAGGAGATAGTTAGGGAGATATTATTTGAGATAGCTAAGGAAACATTTAAAAATAATTAGCGAATTATGATGCAATTTTAATGGTCATATATAGTTATAAATACAACTTCCCTTAACTGAGAACTACATCATGCTCCTGACATCCCTCGAGTTTTGAGGGTGTGCCTTTTTTTTGTTGTTGTGTGCTTAGTTGAAACAGTCACAAATCTCCTAATTTATCCATATGTAAAAAGAAATAAATAAATAAATAAATAAGATTGAGTAATATATGACGATGATGACCATAATTATGAAGAAGAACATCGACTAAGACCTATATGGTTTACCCAACCTTAAGAAGGTATTCTTTAACATTTTATTTTTATAATAAAAAAGAAGTGTGAGAATAATTCCAAAATAACCATAGTTTTATTGAATTAAAAGATCAAGAAGATTAGGAGTGTGACAAATATTTTGAAGATTAGATTGAATGTGAGTATAAAATGGAAAAACAAAAAAGTGTTTTTCATCTTCAACCCTCTTAGGATCCCATAGGTTACAAACTCTTTCATGCCATGGAATTTTGGGAATTGGTGGATGCTTCGTTTGACTCTAAAGTTGATGAGAATTAATTATTATCTTGTCAATATTCATTTTATTCTTAGCACTAATCAATATAAAATGATATTTTTGGTTTTCTAGATTGGGGTTAATCACCTCCTTATAATGTCTTAGTTTTCATTTTCCCTCTAGCTCTTTGTTGTTTCACAATTTCTCCTTAAATTTGGAAGTAACAACATTTTTAATATTATATGGATTCTACAAGATGATCTCTTCCTTTATTTCCCAATTATCCTGCCATGATTAGGCATCCTTATGCCTCCCAATTTTGAATAGAAGGTGGGTGTTTTGTCTAGAGCTAGAAGCAATTTTAGGAACCTCTTGGTGTCCATGTTGTATAATTTCTTCTTATACATAAGATTCCTAGTAAATTGTACTTTCAATGGGGTAAGGCTTGTAAGTGGACATTTTAATCTCAAAGTTGTAGGTTATAACTACTTTTAGATTTCTTCCATTTTTTTCCACAATTTTTTGGATATACATCCATATAAAATACCAATACTGACTAGAGCTTGAAACTTTTTAATCCTAAATCTTAAAATTTGTCTACTTATAATTATTTTGAAGTTTATACATTTACGTATTCAAATAAATATATTATATAAAAAATGAATTTTTATATATTCTTTAAAATTTATTAAAATATATTATTTGTAAAAAAATATTATTTTTATTGAAATATATTATTAAAATAAATTAGATTACAATGTTAAAATGATAAAAGTAGGTATATTTATTTTTTAAATAGTTAATAGATTACAAGGTTGTAAGAGAAATGAAAAATAGTAGCATTTTTGTAGACTGGATTACAATATAAAGGTTATTTATTAGTCCCTGCCCCTTCGGGGTTGGCAGGGACTATAGAAATCGATTTTAGTCCCTATCATTACTTTGACACGATAATCAATAAAGATATTTTAAATTAAATCAAAGATTTTTGAAATGACACATCAACCAATACAATATTTTTTATTTTCTTATGCTTTTAACCAATCAATGAAAACTTCTTCTCATTTAGCCTCAAACTCAGGTATACAGGCTCAAAAGTTAGGAAAAATTTGGGAGAAGTACAAGTAATTTGAACAACCTGACACCTTCATTAAGTAATGCTATCTTTGCCTTAGCATTAATTTGCAACATTTAATGTTAAGAAAACTTATGGCGTATCTTCTTTGAATGCGAAAGTATATTTTTGTTAACAATTAGACACATGTTATGCCATATCTGGCATATGTGTCAATCTTGATAATTGACACATCTCTAGCATAGGTGTCAATCTGGGTAATTTCATTGCTCAATTTGTCCGCGTTGGTGTTGTAGTTTGAAAGTTAGTCTTCCACACTGGAAGGGCTCACATCGGAAGGGCTTGCTCTAGAACTGGAGTGCGCTAACAAAACCTCCCCTTCCTAGTTAGCTTTAGCGTTCAGCTGGTCGTGTGTTGCAGATCACAGGCGTGTTGGCCGTGGATGCAGACACTGTAGACATCGGCGTCTCCGTGCTGCTGCTTGCTTAGCGCCTTCTCTGCTATCTCCGTGCTGCTGCTTGCTTACCACCTTATTGTTGTGGAAACAACTGCTCAGGGGAAAGACACACAGTTAAATTTTGAAAAATAAGCTAGCATAAAACACAAAGCTCAGTTACTTGCAAGAAATATGTACTCCGAGGTGTTACTTTCCTTTCAAATTGTTTTCATATGGGTGAAATATTGACACAATAATTGATCTATTGCATGGGTTTATTTATTGCTATTAGCCATTCCATTTAATATTGTAAGTATAAGTTCGTATCTTACACAGATTTTGGTTAGTTTATTTTTATTTGTTAACCAGCCCTCTAATCCTTAGAACGCGTTGTTGGTAAATGTTTACCTTACCAGGATTTTATTGCATCTCCACAGTTTTTGTTACATCATTTAGTGTTTATCTTAAATCCTCTCAACATTCTGTGAATGAATAGCGAATTATCTATGGCATAACAAACAGAATTTACTGAGAAAATATTTAAAAAGATAATGAGTATTTTAGAAGATAAAGTTCACTTATCTTTACCAACTAGTGATTATAGTGCCGGTTCGCTGGTAGCTATGATGCCGATGGGCGTGGTGCTCCTACCTTTGCTTCCATCTGGACTCCTGTAGCTTATGCTGCGGGCTCTATCTTCGCCTGTCACTCCTAGAGTGCTGCAGAGCGTAGTCTGCTATTCGATTGTTTTCACAATCCAGTGTGTAAACGGGGACTTTTATCATTATTGAATTCAATTCTACCTTAGAGATCAGGGATTTTAGTATGCAACTCCTTTTCAAGTTTGCAACCAATACGAAACTTATCCCAATTGCTATCCGAGGTAGTTAAAAGGCCCAAAGGCATTTCACATATAAGCTTATATGATAATTGAAAAGATGCAACCAGTAACCCTCTGGATATCAAAATAAAACCATATAAAACCTCCATAAAACCTATCTGGTCGAAATTAGACAGGACCCCATATAATTCATGGTCAAGATTTTATAGCCTAGAGGATTTTTTACATGAACCTTCCTCTAACGTTCTTGTCCTCTCTATGATGTACTTTCCTTCTTTGTATTTCTCCTGTTCTTCGTATGCCTTTTCATGAGAGTGGAACATTATTAAGAGCAAACCCTATGAGTTAAATTGATCCAGTAGGCACCAAGATTGCTCTCTAAAGAGCTTATGCGAGACAAATCTGACTCTAATCTCAGAAAAATTAAAAATTAAACAATATTACCTCTACAAATGTACCATATCACATCAACTATTATTGACAGAAATACATGAAGAGTTGAAACTCACATATCTCTAGCCCAATATTTGGTGGCAACATTTGCAGTAAATGTCGTTGACAGTATGTAATCCAGTTAAGGGTTCTCAATCTTCCTTGGGCCCGAGGCAAACATTAACCCTGCAATACAGTCCAAACAATTGTCCATACTTAAATCATCTGAGTCATGCAGCACCATATTCAGTTCACCCATAAAAGACTACAGAAGACAATGCAGGAAGTTTCATTCATGGGTCCATTAAGGTTCCATCTGAGTCGGGCATCATCGTGTTCAGCTCACCCAATAGAAGACAATACAGCAGACTGTACGAATTTTCAATCAAGGACTTACCAGGGCAAGAAATATTGGTCACCCATTTTGCAATCAAACATTTTTTTATACTCGTGCTTCACTATAACTTCGTATACAAGACGGAAGATACAGATCTGGACATAACATAATAATTGACAACACCACCTTTGTCTCGCGATTAGAAGGTGGCAAGTGCAACTGTCAACAGCTAGTCACTAATTTTAATTGAATGAGCCTAAATGATGTATATGCTTCAAAACTACATCCTTGGATAGGAGCAGGAAGCCCAGACATACCTGGATTCATATTTTTCTAATCACAGGTTTCATACGCTTGAAATTCACTACTTACAAAATAAAGTAAGAAAACCCCTGTTAATATGAACAGGCTGTGTTCGACATCAACGCAGGAGCAAGCTCAGAATCTGGACCTCGCTCTCGATATCGAAAACTGCCTCAGAGCATTGACCTCTGCAAACATTGACCCCTGCATTAGCCAACATATGTAATGGCGAGTCTAAAGTGTCTGGTGATAGCACACACAAGCAGCTTGCATGCAACGTAATGGTGTTTGTTAAATGTTTATGAGTAAACTTATGTCGTTTCATTTTAACTTATGCCCTTTCAAAAAAATAAAATTCAACCATCTTACTAATATGCAAGGTGTAACATTAGTCATAATAGTTTTAATCGTTATTCATAGAGCGATAGTGATATAAACATGTATATATAATCTTTGGTAATCTTGATATATACGCGCACACTATAGTTTAATGCTGCCGTATATTTTTCGGTGATATGATTCCATTCTGAAAATAAATTAATAAATCCAATAATTGACGGGGTGAAACCCATGTCATGTCTAAACTGTAAATGTTTAAATATTTTATTTCATTTATTGGTTTGGTTGTCGATGACGTAAATGAGATGATTAATCATAGAAAACCTAACTAGAAAACTATCTCGGGCTTAATTCAAACCTGACATTTATAACATGTATTTTTTCACACTTCTTTTATGCTGCTTGCAACCACACCGCTTCCATTTTTTCACATTCATTCATTTTCGTGTACATATAATTCATTCATTTTCCTATACATCATTATAGACCCACATCAAAGAATTAATCAGAAGAATTATTCAAAAGTACATATAGTTCATTCATTTTCATGTACATCATTGTTCTCACTTGTATACTATTCTCTTTTCTTCCTGCACTACGTTCTTCCGCTATATGATTTAAGCAAAACAGTTTGTCAAGCTGAGAATTCACAGCAAGCTTCAAGTAAAAAAGTGCATCAAGCTGAGAATGCACAGCAATGGAAATTTTTTGAAAGCCACGTTTTAGAGATTGGTCTTTGTTTTTACTTTGCTAATGTGATAGCAGGTCCTAGTTACCAGAAACGCGACGGGAGCATTAGTTTCCGGAAAAAAACGTAAAGAAAACGGAACGGTACGGAAAACGCCGTTTTGTACGGTCGTTTTCGTATTTTAACCCATGAAACCGGTTTCTCCACAAACGAATGGTTTTTTGACACAGTTTTCTGAGAAACGAATGGTTTTTTGACACGGTTTTCTGAGAAACATTGTTCTGTTGCTTTATAACGCTGGTCTTATTCCAATTGGACGTTGAGCAGAATAAAAAGGGCAAAGGTTAGTTTTCCGAAAAATGTTGCTCTGGCTCGTTTGTAATGTTGGTTTCATTGTAACCTTGAGCCCAATCTAAATTTTTGGAGGTGGTTTATGATCATTGTATTTAGCCTAAAATTTCTTACACAATATTGTCTATTTAGAGATTTTAACAACATTGTCTTTTGCTATGTTTTTTAATGTTTTAATTATGTTTTCTTAATTTTTGTATTAGTTTTATTTACAAGTGTATTTAGTGTAGGGTTTTTTATATAGTTTTATTGCATTTAATATTTAATAATAGTTTTTTTATACAAAACTATAAATTTAAATGTACACAGTTACATTATATATATTTTTATTATATAAAGATTAATTATTATTATAATGGATTAACTATAAAGTTTGATAGTAATTTTTTTTAGGTTTTGTCTGGTAGTTCCCTACCAAATACTACAATATAGCCCAAATTTGAGGTCCGCTTAAATAATATGGGAGAATATATACATGATATGCGAGATCATGTACTCATCACGGAATTTCTAGGGATATGGCCTTAAAAAAAATCCCACTCTCACTAGGTCCAAATCAAGTGGAAATGGAAAGGTCAAATCAAGCTTGAGTTTAATGTCAAAGGTTTCTTCACTCTTAGAGGATCAAACATGGGTATTTGACATGGGTATTTGAGAATGAACTATGTAAGCAACACAAGCTTTGTTTCTCACTATGAATATTTGAGAATGGTCTATTTGAGCAACTAAAGCCTATGAGCAACTACGTATGAACCACATTATTGGAGAATGTAGATGATGTGTGCTTTGTTTTATGTTTTTCACATTTTTCTTGTTTTTTTCTCTCTCCTCGTTTCTTGAATACGAAACCTCCAAACTTCGTTTCTCGTCCCGTTTTCGTTTCTCGTTTCGTTTCCCGTTTCTCGTTTCTGGTAACATAGTAGCAGGTAGGGTATTGAGTTGTTTTGAGCCTAATCCGAGCTCAAACACATACCTGTTCTCGAACTTCATCCAAAACTTTCAGTTGTTTATATAGGGTCTCCATTGCAGCAGGAAAGCAGCACTTCGACATCAACGCAGGCATTTTACATATAGTTCATTCATTTTCATTTACATCATTGTTCTCACTTGTATACTATTCTATTTTCTTCCTGCACTACGTTCTTTCGCTATATGATTTAACCAAAACAGTGCGTAATGCTGAGAATTCACAGCAAGATTTAAGTAAAACAGTGCATCAAGCTGAGAATGCACAACAATGGAAATTTTTTGAAAGCCAGTGACAGCTACGAGTACATATGAAAATACTTAAAAAGCATTGTCAACGTTTTAGACACTGGTCTTTGTTTTTACTCTGCTGATCTGATAGCAGGCAGGGTATTGAGTTGTTATGAGGCTAATCCGAGCTCAAACAGTTACTTGTTCTCGAACTTCATCCAAAACTTTCAGTTGTGTATAGAGGGTCTCCATTCCAGCAGGAAAGCAGCACTTCGACATCAATGCAGGCATTTTCTGGATCATGTCCTCCTTCGATATCGGCAATACCTGCTCTTGAACTTCATCCGAAACTTTCAGTGGTTTATACAAGGTCTCCATTGCAACAGGAAAGCAGCACATCGACATCAACGCAGGAGATTGCTTAACGAAGCTCAGAATTTGGACCAAAACTGCCTCACAGCATTGACGTCTGCGTTAGAAGTTGCTGGAGATGTCCGCTGAAACTGAACCGTTCCCTTCTTTTCTTCAATTTGCATTGGCAGGAACTCGCTACTTCGCAGCCCATCTTGTTTGATTACAATCTTTAAAAAGTGCCCTAAAATTACAAGGATGTAAGAGTAGAAGACCAAGTGGGCTATCATCAATGCATAGTTGGATAAGATTCGATGCATTCTGCTAAAGAAGCCGATAGCTCCAAATGAAAAATAATATTATTTACTATAATAATGGAAAAGTTATTAATAGTTATATGTAAATTCAGTTTAAAATGTATGATAATGTAAAAGTTTCATTAATATTTTGTGGAAATATGATTAAATTAATGAACTCCTCTTAACACATTTATATGGTTAATTATTTTTAAATCATTTATATGGCTAATCCTTTTATGATTTAAAAATACAAAATTATAAAATTTCAGCGATTCCTATCTTCAAAATATTTTAATTTAAATAAATTTTAAATTTTATTTTTAAGTTTTTAAAATTAAAATTAAAAAAACAAACATTTATTTTCACTTTTGATAGGGTATTCTGTTAAGGTGGTTTATAGTATAAAGATTATTAGTTGGAAATTTTATGGGCACAAAACTAATCATGCTAAAGGATAATGTAAGGAACATGAATTTAACAACATAAAAGTCTAGGAGTGATGACTACTCAAACCAAGTTAAACATAATAATCATCTCAAGACTCACATAACCTAATAAACTATATATATTTTGATTTAATTAAATACATATATATATATATATATATATATAATATATATATATATATATAATATTATGAAAAAATATTTTTAATACAAAATTATTAAAAATTAAAAATTTAAATATTGATATTACCTTGTTATTTGTATTAAATTGTTATTATTGATCTATTTTCCAATTTTATATACCAACCTAAATCGACCTTAATACCAGATTTATCAAGCGCCTGAAAGGGATCAAATCTCTCGAGGCGAAAACTTATTTTTTGAGTGCAAAACTTGAGGAAAGGTTCGCACTTCTAGAGATTTGATCCCTCTCGGCGCTTGATAGATATAGTGTTAAGATGGATCTAGGCTGGTTTTAGTAGTGTGGGGTCATATAAAATTTGTTGAACATCTAATTATTTTTATCATTTGAAATATGATAAATATGTCTAATATTATTTTGGTCAATTTAATTTAAAATTTGTTTAGTTACATCAATTTGTTGAGATGAGAGAGACTCTTAGTAACTTGAATGATGAAAAATGATGAAATAAACATTTTGAGTGCAAATTGTCAATGTAAAAATTTTGATTGATAGAAAATGTGGATAATAAGAATATAGTCAACTACAAACAATCATTAATCTATAAAAAATGTGAATAAGAAGAATATAGTCAACTACAAACAATCATCAATTTGAAACTACTATTTTATTTTATTGTTCCTATTGTCACACCTACTGTTTTTTCCATTTTCTCAATTCGATCATATGAAAAGAGTAGTTGGAATCATAGACCATTCAAATATTTTAGTTGAACTATTATAGTAAACAACATCTCCAATATTAATAGTCATTTTCTATTACCTCTTTTGAATGCAAAGTAATTAACAATGTTGAATGATGGAAAATGGGAATGATAAGAATGTAGACAATTATAAATAGTTTATAATTTCAAGAAGCAAACATTTCAGGTAACAAAACATTTTATTTATGATGAAAATTCAAATATTGTATTTATGGTTGAATTATTATAACACATAAGTCAATGCATGCCATGAATAATTTTTATGTGCTTACAGTGAGAGAGTGTGTGTATGTTTCTGGGGTGAGAAGGACAGACAAGGGGAGATAGAGATATAGATGGGGGGAAAGAGGGAAGAAGACAGAGACTAAGACAAGGAAGGAGGAAGAGATATAGATATTGAGAGAGAAATGTTAGAGAGAGAGAGAAGGGGAAGAGAGAGAGAGGGAGGGAAGGGAGGTAGAGAGGGAGAGAGAGATAGATAGATATGGAGAAAGAGTGTGTATGTTTAGGGGGTGAGACAGAGTGATAGAGAAGGAGAGACAATGGGAGATAGAGATATAGATGGAGGAGGTTGTAATGTGCTTACATTGAAATCAATGCACACTATTAATCTAATTAATTTGAAATTAATGCACATCATACATCTAGGTGCATCAAATCATAAATCAACATCTACACCAAAATCAATACATTTAGTGCAAACAATCAAATAGGATTATAAATCAACATCTATACTGAAATCAATGCATCTAGTACAAGCAGTCAAATAGGATTAGAAATCAATATCTACATTAAAACCAATGCATCCAATGAAAGCAATCAAATATCAATAGAAATAAACTTATACACTGAAATCAATGCATCTAGTGCAAGGTATTAAATATGATTAGAAATCAACATCTACACTGAAATCAATGCATCTAGTGCAAGCAATCAAATAGGATTAGAAATCAATATCTACACTGAAACCAATGCATCTTGTGCAATAAATCAAATAGAAGTAGAAATCAACATCGACACCAAGATCAATGCATCTAGTGTAAGGTATTAAATAGGATTATAAATCGACATCTACACTAAAATCAATGCATATTGTACATGTGATTAAATATGATTAGAAATCAACAACTCATTGAAATCAGTAAACCTGTTTTAGTGAAAATCCAAAATATTCATGACTTTCTAGATGTAACTTCTATGTATGTATTTTTCTATGTGTTTCTCTTTCTTCTTCCCTCTCTCTCAACCTTCCATGATGTGTCTATCTCCCTCCCCCTCTCCTTCACTCTCTTCCCCTCCCTCTCTCCCTCGTCTCTCTCTATCTGACTCTCCATCCCTTTTTCTATCTTTCTCTTCTTCCCTCTCTCCCCTTGCCATCTATATCTATACCTCCCTCCATCTCTCCTTATTTGTCTCTCTATCACAAACCCCTAAACACATGTCATGCTCTCTCCCTCTCCCCCCATATCAATCTATCTATCTATATATCTATCTCTCCCACTTCATTTCCCTCTCTACCTCTTCCCCTTATCTTTCTCTGCCCCTCCATCTATATTTCTATCTCCCACCTATCTCTCTTCCTCCCTCCCTCTCTTTGCTTCTCTCTTCTGCCCTCTCCCTTGCCCGATCTATATCACTATCTCCCTATGTCTCTCATTTTCACCCCAAGAACATACACACTCTCTCTTCATATTTATCTATCTCTTTCTTACTCCCTCTCCCCTTCCCTCTCTCTCTCTCTCTCTCTCTCCGCCTCTCCCTTGCCACCCTCTCTCTACCTTTCTCTCTCTATGTATTTATTTCCCTTCCAACTCCATCTCTCTCTCCTCTCTCTCAAGTCCTCTCTCTTTTTCCGTCTTCTCTCTCCCCTTCTCTCCACCCTCCAACTCTATCACTATCTCCCCCCCTTTCTCCTTCTCTCTCTCCCCATATCCCCCCTCCGTATTTATGTCTCCTTGTGTGTCTCTTCCCCTTCTTTCCCTATCTTTATCCTCTCATTTTCTCTCTCTTTGATCGTCTCTTCTCTCCCTCATTCCATCTTCATCCCTCCCTTGTCACACCCTATCTCTCCACCCCTATCTCTCAATATCTTTGTTCTTCACTCCCTCTCTTTCCCCCTCCAAATCCATCTATTTGCCTCCCTCTCTCGCCCTCGTCTCTCTCATCCTTTCTCTCTCTCATTTTCTCCCCTATCCGTATCTCTCCCTTCCCCCCCACCCCCCACTATATTCCCCCTTCCATATCACTCTCTTTCTTAAATATGATCAATTTATTGTGTTACAAAAAAAAAGTGGTTGTAAAATATTAAACCTATATTTTGGATTAATCATGTTAAAAAAATACAATAATAAAAAACTTTAAAAACTCATGCATTGTCTTTCCTTTATCATTGTGAATCACTTTGCTTTTGGTTCATTGGTTAAGAGGCATCCATCATAGTTCTTTATAATATTATTTATATGATATAAATTTTACATATGTATATGTAAAAGTGTTCTCATTTTCTAATTTATTAAAACCTCCATTTAATCTCTATGGGAATATTGTTAATAGTAGAGCTCATGAAGAGTTTAGATATACCTCAAAAATAATTATAACCCTTTTGCAAAAAATGTTGTAAAATTTAATTAAATAAAGTATTTGTAAAATATTTTGATTTTGAAATAAGTTACGTTTTTTGGGCATGTGGTATTGATAGTCCATGGTATTGACCCACGGTATTGTAACAGAGTAATTAAAAGCCTAGATCCATAACATAATAATCAAAAATCTCTATGGCCGATTGTATTATAATTTTCTTCCCTCCTTTCCCTCTCTATTTTTGTGGGTATTGGCCCATGGTATTGTAAAAAACCCTACTTAGAAGTTAACAATATCCATCGTCAATATTCATTATTAGAAATCTTGTGATATTGTAAATATTAAGTTTTTGTCCACTTATTAATTAAATTTATAGATGAAACACATCTATATTAATTATTACAAATATGTTGATTACACTTGAGCCGACATTACAAATGTTTACTTACATTACATCTACACATGTGCCTTACGTTGGGCTATAGAGCCACTCTTGATGCAAAAACTGAATCTAGTGAAGGGAAATATTACATAGACATAATATTACAATATTAGATGTTACCCAATATTTATAACCACCCTCGCCTACTAAATAGTGGCAAGGGGTGGGGGGAAATACTAATTAAAATATAATAACATATTTACCTAATATTTTAGGTCAAACTCCACTCTAAATATTACATTCTACCACATATTTCCTTTCACTTATACTAATTTTATAGTTGAGGAGAAATATTGAGTAAAATGTAATATTATAGTATTATATTTTATCCAATATAACTAAGTAAAAAGTGGAAAGAGGTAGGAAAAAATATTAGATAAAATGTAATAAGTGCATTTTCCTTAATATTTCCCCACCTATTAAGACAAATGCTTAGTATCAACATATCAATAAATTTTTTTATAACATCAAACTAACATGTATCTAGGCTAGTTTAATCCCCTTAAATAAATTATATTCTAAAGGAATTCCATGAATCAATACAAAAAGAAAGACAAGTAATTCCTCGTGAAATTTAATTGCTTTCAAGTTATCAAATTCTAAAAGAGTCGTCTGTTTGTAATATAAAATTTTAATAAAAAAAGCATATATTTATAAGACTCGTGTATCATTTTTAATTCAATTGATTTAATAATTAAAAATATGTATTTGTTAATAAAAAAATATAAAGTCAAATCCTTCTTTGATTATTGGAAGGGTGAAACGGTGTGCAATTCACTGCAACCCTAAAGTCTCGGCACGGAACGCAGGGATGGTGGGAGGGCAACCAATATTTACAAGTTGGTCGAGTCATTAATACGGGAATATATGACTACAGTTAGATTTAATCAGGTAGATTATCCAGCGATGAGCATATACGGCACCGTGGTTCCACAGATTTGTAAATATTTCTTGTCTGGTTGGAGTTGGGTGTAATTATTGACAGAGACCGAAACGTTTGGGCGTGGTGGAGACGGGGCGGACACAAATTTATTGGAGGATGAGAGAAGGTAGTGCAATTATTAGAAGGATGACAGGAAGCGTAGAAATTCTCTGCGAAATCGAAATTTTAGGCGTGGTGAAGACGGAGAGAGCAGCCGAGGTGGTGTAATAATTCCTTCGGTTGTCAACTAGCAGAGTCATGATGTGTTTTTATTTTGTTTTATTGAGGTTGTGTAATAATTCCTTCGCTACTCAAAGAGTAGAGTCATGATTTATTGTGCTGGTGTAATAATTCTTTAGCTCTTCAACGAAAAGAGTCATGATTATATAGTTATTTTTATTTTATATGGTTCACTATACTAATTTGGTATTAGCTAAGTCTCCAAATAACATATATTAGCTAAGTCTCCAAATAACATGTTTTTATTGTTGTTTTTTTCAAATATGGTTTATTGTATTGATTTAGCACTAGTTAGGTATATAAATAATATTTATATGTTATTTTAAGGAATTTAAGGAATCAAAATAGATAACTTACAAATTGTTAACTAATTTTTTGGCATTGTTATTGTATATTATATAATATGTAATTAGTTTTACATTCAGTTTTTACTTACTGAGACACAATTTTCTCATACTTAGATTTCGCATGTATAAATAAGTAATTTTATCATTACTTTTTCATTGTGGAGTTTATTTGGGCTTCTACAGTGGTATCAAAGCAGTGGTTGAGTTGTTTCTAAACTCATGTATTTGAAGTCTATGGTAAAAGAAACCCGGAAGTAATTTTAGCATTACTTTTTCATTGTGTTTTTTATTGTGGAGTTTATTTGGGCTTGCACAGTGGTATCAGAGCTCAGAGCCCTCGTTGAGTTGTTCCTAAACTGATGTATTTGAAGTCTATGGTAAAAGAGACCTGGAGTGTCATGTATTTGAAGTCTATGGTAAAAGAGACCCGGAGTGTCACTTTGAAGATAGAGTGCAGCAGTGGAGCAATGCAGTGGGATGCCTATCTCTATAAGTTTCATATCTTTGCTCATAATGAAAGGGGATTGGGGAAATTGAGTGGCATTAAACAAGAGTTTAATCACAATATTTGCATTTACCACATGAAACATGAGCTTAATGACAGTAAAATTTATGAAGGATAACAAGATACATTTACTGCAAATCGAAGATGTCTAAAGGATACAAAGTTTAAATGATACAAGTTTTTTACAGAAAGATTTCTGAAGAATACAAATTTAATTTTTTCTGAAGAATACATTTTTTTTCACTGAAAATGATACAAAGTTTGAATGATACAAGAGATGTGTGAAGGATACACAGTTTAAATGATACAAGATATGTCTGAAGGATACAAAGTTTAGATGATACAAGTTTTTTACATAAAGATTTCTGAAGAATACAATTTATTTTTGAAAAATACAATTTTTTTTACGAAAAATGATACAAAGTTTGAATGATACAAGTTTTTTACAAGAATATTTCTAAAGAATACAAATAAAAAAATTATTACCCAGATGCGGGTGACTTACACTTGTCTGAATGTTGAGTCACGAAAGGGAGGCAGCTGGCATCCGGACCAGCGTATTAAAGAGGTTCGCAATGGATGAAACTCAGGCATTAAACAACGCTCTGAGTAAAGGCAGTCTGCAACGAATTAATTGCAGGACGATGGCTATCAGTTCAAGCATAAATGATATGGAACTAGGTGGATTAGGTACAGAGTTTGGTTGCAGGTTGTTCATTCCTTGGCGCTCCAGAGTGGCAAAAGGAATATGGCAGCCACCCTGGGTCAGGTATGTCGATTCAGTTTTGTTTGAGCCAGAAGAAATTGGGTCTATAACTCTGGGTCTCTGAGTCTATGTCTGGTCCGCGATTGTGGCTTCATCTGTTAATGTTTGGTGTCCTGGTTTCGATTCTCCGGTCTGCACCTGTTAGCACCGTCGGTCTCTTCTGGAAGTGATTGGGTTTTGTGGGTTGGATATCCAGTCAATTTCCTGTTCTGTTTGAGGGTTTCGTGGTCGTGGAACCCAGGGCAATTAGGGTGCAATTGGCCTCCCCACATCTACCCTCACTATCTCAGTTTGCTAAGCCAACAAGTTCTCTTGACAATGCCTCGCCAACGAGGTACCCCAGACGCGGCAGCCATTCAGGCTCTAGGGGTGGTTCTCGAAGTAGAGGAGGTTCTGTCTTGCAATGTGTCGATAGTTTGGTCTCTGTTCCGCCCCCATCTCCGACCTCTGACAATTCTGGCTCGTCTTTGGCCTCTGTTCTGATCCCCTCTCTGCCCTCTGATAGTTCTGGCCTGTCTCTGAACAGTTCATTCCATTCCGCGCGTTTTCAGTTGAGAAGTCGGCTTAACAAGCCGCTTATTTCAGCCATAGTGACAGTGCTTTTCAAGGAGGAAGAGGAGCAGCTCAGTTTGGATAATCCTTCCACGGATCCGTCGCACTCCCACTGAGAGTCATGGTAGCCCATTGGGGGGTGTTTTCAATGCCTCTGAAAGGATGAGCACGGAAGGCCAGCCCCCGTCAGGAGCCCATAATCGAATGCGAGCCGCTGGAAACATTCTCCATCTTGTTCTCCCGCCACGTCGAAGCACGATGGATGTAGAGGACAATGTAATGGTGACCTCGGTAAATCAAATGAGCGCAAAGGATTCCGACTCTCCTCCGCAGGACTAATTTCGCCATGACTTCAATTGCTCTTCAGGAAGATAAGCTTTTTGGTTGTTTTAGTCTCCAAGTTTTTTTAGTTTTAAATGGATATGCCAGAACAGCATTTTGTAATGGTCATTAGTCAGAATAGCATTTTGTAATGGTCATTAGACAGAACAATGTTTTTGTAAATGTCAGGCAGCAGGATACCTGCAATAGCTTTTTTGACAGAGGGCAGGTTACTACCCCCTCAGAGGTTTAAACCTCTTTGTAAATATTTTTCCTTTTTTATTTTAATAGAATAGTCTTTACCGAGAAAAAAAAATTTATTAAAATTTTTTATTGAAGTATTTGTGAAGAATACTTAAAATGGGGTACAGATATTTTGGTGGCTTGAATAAAACTTTTAATTGAAGAGTGGTCAATTTTCTACCAAGGATATATAATTTTGTGGCTGAAATTTCAATTGAAGAGTGGTCAATTTTCTGGCAAGGATACATAAGAATACTTAAAATGAAGTACATATATTTTGGTGGCTGAATAAAAGTTCAATTTTCTGCGAAAGATATATATGCTGAATTTCAACTGAATAGGTGCCAATTTTCTCGCAAGGATGTCTATATTTGGTGGTTTGAATTAAATTTTTAATTAATGGCGAGAATGTATATGTGAAGGATATATATTTTTTGGTGGCTAAGATTTCAATTGAAGAGCGGTCAATTTTTTGGCGAGGATGTATATATTTGGTGGTTTGAAATACATATTTTTTTAAGGGGCAAATAAAAATTATTTTTTAATATATATTTTTTGATATTTGGTGGTTTGAGATACATATTTTTTTAAGGGGCAAACAAAATTTATTTTTCAATATGTATTTTTTGGTGGCTAAAATTTCAATATATTTGGTGGTCTGAAATACATATTTTTTTAAGGGGAAAATAAATTTATTTTTGAAGGCTAATAAGATTTGAGCCTAGCTCTTTGTTAAGCTATTTTTGAAACTTCCCACCAAACCATAAAGCCAACTTTGTTAAAACAAAAGGATAAACAAATTTATATATTTTCAGAAGTATTGCATATCTTTTTAATTTGAAAGGATTTGAAAAATATTTGGCTACATAACAATTATGACTTCAATAGTTTGCATAGTTGGAGTTGTTCTTAATGGAAAGAAAAATTATCAAGAGTGGTTTAGAAAGCTTAAAATTGCCGTTGTTTTTAACGATTTGTGGGAGGTTTGTCAAGGCAAGAAGGATAGTGATGGAAAAGATATTGTACCAGAGCCGCCTGATAATGAGAAGCAACATGCAATTTGGGAGACAAAAGACAACAAGGCATATGCATTAATAACTGCATCAGTGATAAAAGAGGTAAGAATACACATCGTTTCTTATGGTACTGCATTCAAATCACTAAAGAAGTTGAAAGAATTGTATGGTTCACACTGAGAACTCAAAATTATTTGGTTATTGTTAAAGTTGCTTAATCTAGAGATGAAGGATAATCATCCTTTGAGGAGTGCCTCTGAAATAAAAACCATTTTTCATGATATAGAAGCCATTGGAATTAAAGTAGATTTACAACTTATAGCTTTATAAAATTTCTTCACCCTATCTATTCAAACTATTTGGAATCTCTCCAAGCTAGTGGTCAACTAAAAGACATTACATTTGATAAACTAGTAAGACAAATAGTTGAGAGAGAAAAATCCTTTAGGAAGAAAGAGGCTCCACCTAACTCTAATGTAGAAACTTTGTGCCTTGTACAAAAGGATCAGAAGTCTCATGCTGAAACTTCTGAAGGTGATAAAAGTAGTAGAGGTCATGGTAGAAGAATTTATAGAGGTAGGGGAGCAAAAATAATCAAGGAGACAGACAACAAAATGATATGAAACAAAGGAATTTTAATGATAGAACATCTATCAAATGTTTTAGATGTGGTAAAATTGTTCATACTTATACTAACTGTAAAATCCCTTGGGAGAAAGTCAGTGAAAAGAAAAAACAGTTAAATGAAAAGAAAGATCAACCACCACCAGATAAGGGAAAATCATCAAAGTCTACACATTACATTGTTTCTCACTGTAATTTTAATATGAACGATGTTTTGAATGCTACATTTTCTTCTTGGAAAGATACTTGGACTTGTCACATGACATTTAGGTGAGATTTTTTTGAAACATTTAGTGATGATATTGATGGTGTTATTTACTTTGCTGATAAGTCTCAAATTAAGCCATTTGGCATTGGGTCTATTTGTTTGAAGATATCGAATTTTGCAGATTATGTTAGACATGATGTACTTTATATTCCACGGTTTCAGCGAAATTTGATGTCTCTTATTCATATTCAGTAGCAGGGGCATTCTATTCATATATTTGATGGAATCATTGAGATAAGAAGAGCATATGATTATGAAGTTGTTATGACCGGTGTGGAAGAAGGTACTCTTTTAAAATTAAATGGTACTTCATCTACTAATTCTCATGAAAGTTCTATTCGTTTCGCGCGGAAAAGTGATATCCTATCTCCTAGCTTGTTGTGGCATGCTTGATTTGGTCACATCAATTATGGCATCATCAAAATTATGAAAAAACAAGGTATTAAAGGTCCTTCGACAGTTCCAAGAAATATTACACCTTGTGATGCTTGTATTATAGGAAAGGATTGTAAACAACCTTTTCATAGTTCTTCTTTCAGATATTCATGAAAACTAGGTCTCATACATTCATATTTATGTGGACCTATGCTTGTTGCAATTGCATATGGAAATAAATATGCGCTAACATTTATTGATGATTACTCGAAAATGTGTTGGGTGTATTTGTTGAAGAACAAGTCAAGTGTTTAATGTTTTTAAATTTTTTCATTTGATGATTAAAAATGAAACTCAATAGAATATAGGCATTCTGAGAACTGATAATGGTGGCAAGTACACTTCGCATTCTTTTGAAAAATACTTGAAGGACAATGGAATCAAACATAAAACTACCACACCTTATAATCCACAACAAAATGCTGTTGTGAAACGTATGAATATAACTTTTCTTAATATGGTTAGATCTATGATCTTCTTTAAGAATGTTAAGTTGATGTTTTGGGGAGAAGTGAGAGCTTTGTGCATCTTACATTCGCAATGGTTTTCCTTCTTCTGTCATCAATAATAAATCTCCTTATTAAATGTGGTATAATCATCTTCCTGTTGTTCAACATTTCAGAGTCTTTGGTTCTATATGCTATGCATTAATTCCTAAACATCAACACAATAAGTTGGGTGTCAAGAGTTGCAAATGTATTTTCCTGGGATGTTCGACTACTTTCAAAGCTTATAGATTGTATGATGAGGAGAATAAGAAGTTCATTCTTTCCAGAGATGTTATTTCCTTGAATCAGATAAAATAATTTCATCGTGATAGGCAACTAGCTCATTTGGAGAAATTTTCATCTAAGAAGTTCTATTTTGAATTTGATAGTGTTGTTCCACACACTGAAGGGGGGGTTCCAATTCTAGATGAGTTTGTCATTCTTACATCTTTGACTCATGAGAATGTTATTGCTGAAGAAAATTTGTTTGATAGTAACGTTTCTACAGGACCAAAAATTGCTCTTGAAGAGCCTGTTCTTGAGCCTATTTTTCAATATGAGTAACCATCACAACCACTTCAACAACCTTTATGAAGATCTACATGTGCTCGAAAAGTTTCAAGCAAGTATGACAATTTTGAAACAATAATGTCTTCTAAAGGTGATTCAGTTAATGTTTCTCATGATTGTGAATTCAATCATTGTACAATTAGTGAACCTAATTGTTTTGAAGAAGCTACTAATTATGATAAATGGAAGGATGCAATGCAAAAGGAATATGATGCACTTATTAAGAATGGAACTTGGAGGTTAGTGGATCCTCCTACAGGTTCAAACCCATTAGTTACAAATGGGTGTATAAGATCAATTACAAAGCAGATGGTTCACTTGATAAATACAAGGCAAGACTTGTAGCAAAAGGCTACACTCAGAAGGAAGGCATTGACTACACAGAGGCATTTGCCCCTATAGAAAAATGGGGCACAATTAGAACTATGTTTTCTCTTGCAGCTCAGAATAGTTGGAAGATACACCATATGGATGTTAAAACAACTTTTTTGAATCGCGATTTGAATGAGGATATTTATATGTTTCAACATGAAGGTTTTGGTGTTAAAGGCAAATAGAAAAATGTATGAAAATTGGTTAAGGCTTTGTATGGACTGAAACAAGCATCTCGTGCATGGTATGAAAAGCTAACTGAACACCTTCTCAAGTTGAATTATAAGTTATTTGATTTGGATGATGCAACTCTTTTTGTTAAGAAAATTGGAAAGTCATTTTTATATTTGATTGTGTATGTAGATGATTTGATGATCACTGGAAACAATGATGACTATATAGTGTCCGTTAAAAGAGAATTATTAAAAGTTTTTGACATGACAAGTTTGTGTTTATTACATTATTATTTATGGATTGAAGTTGATCAGAAACCCAAATATATATTTGTTTTTCAGAAAAAGAATATTGGACAAATTTGGGATGAAGGATTGTAATCCTGTCGCTACTCCTCTGGAGTAGAATTTGAAGGTTACTTCCACTGAAGGAAGTATGTGTGGAGATCCAACACAGTACAGGCAACTTGTTGGAAGTTTAAATTTTCTAATTACTACTCAACCTGACATAGCTTTTGTTATATGGATACTTTCCAGGTTCATGCATAAGCCATGTGAAGGTCATTGGAAAGAAGCAAAGTGAGTGCTCAATTATATGAAAGGCTCTCGAACATATGACATCAAATATTCCAAAGTTGCAGATTTCCATCTCACTAGCTATTCAGATTTTGATTTTGGTGGAGACAATGAAAATGGAGTCTCTACTTCTAGTTATTTGATGAGTCTTGGATCAACAACCATCAGTTGAAAATCACCCGAACAATCTGTTCCTGTTGATTCTACCATTGAAGTCGAATATGTTGTAGAAGCTCAAGCTACAAAGAAATCATTTGGCTTTGTAAAATACTTGAAGACTTGTAAAAGAAACAAAAGGCTTCAACTCCACTACTCGTTGACAACTCTTATGCAATTCAATTGGCTAAGAATCCCAAGTTTCATGATCGAAGCAAGCATATTAACACCAAATATCACTTGATTCAACATTATGTAGAGGCCAAAGTTATTCACCTGACACATTGTCCTACTTTAGAGCAGATCACAGACATATTTACAAAGCTATTAGGACGTGAAAAGTTTGAAAAATTCAGAATGTTACTCGACATGTCAGATGTCCCTTCAGATTAAGGGGAGAATGTTAACTAATCCTTAAGGATTGTTATTGTATATTGTATAATATGTAATTAGCTTTACATTCCATTTTTACAGTTAATAAATTACTGAGACCCAACTGTCTCGTACCTAGATTTCACATGTATAAATAAGTAATTTTATTATTAATATGACGCTCTTTCCTTGTGCTCTTTCATTGTGTTCTTTTATTTTGGAGTTTATTTGGGCTTGTACACAAATAATATCTACATGTTATTTTGAAGAATCAAGAGAGATAATGACATTATGGAAAAACATGTCATAGCCTGAGCTTGTAACCCCAATGAGGAGGAAGACAAAAGGTCATCCCCAGCACATGACCTACACTAGCTGACATGATGTGTAAATTGAATCTCACGAATCAAGATAGATAATAACCCAAGCTTCTAACCCCAATGAGGAGGAAGACAATAGACCATCCCTACCACATGACCTACACTAGCTCAACATGATGTGTAAATTGAATTTCAGGAATCAAGATAGATAATTGTATTATAGAAAAACATGTCATAGCTTAAGCACAACAGATTGTCCCTACTACACGACACATGATGTGTATTACATGACACATGATGTGTATTACTCATGAGAATACTTCCTCTAAATAACATTCAAACTTTTTACATCTACCCATTTTAAACTACTTAATGTGGTTCATCATGAGGACAAGATGTGTGAATAAGAAGATAGACATCAAAGACAGTAGCGAAGATGGTACAAAGGAGAATGATTTGTAACTATCTATCAAGTAGTGTAATTATGGAGAAGAGCTGTAATTATGGACACAAAGCATAAAAGCTTGGGTGTTGTGATGGTACAAATGCGACTGAGATGTAACTATTTGTCTGATCATGTAATTATGAACAGGTGTAATTATGGACCCACAGTAGAAAGCTTGGGTGTGGTGGAGAGGATATAAACGGTTTATTGATTTATCTTTTGTGATGTTATAATTTTATTATATGTAAAAATATATTATAGTTATAATATTAAATTTTAATCTTTAAATTAATAAATAAATAAAATAAATATTATATTAATTTTTAATATATTTTAAAATTTAAATGTATATTATTTTTAATTTGAAGTGATTTTAAAGTTAAAAAGAAACTATAACAATATAAAATAAAAGATATAGAATTAAATATAATTATAAGAAAGAAATGAATAAAATAAATGTAATAAATATAATTGTTAAAGAAAAACACATATATATATATATATATATTATGATTTCATCAAGTTGAATGTATTAATGAAAGTATTTAGATATGTTTGTCGTTTTAATTTTTACATAATATTTATTGAATATGTGATTGAAATATGTAAGCAATAAATAAAATTATTTTGTTTTGAAATGTAAAAATTATATGTCTATAGCATTATTTGAATGTGTTTTTGTAATTTTAACTAAATTTTCGAGAAAATGCTTAATATTTATATTTTTGCATAAATTCAAAAATAGTTTTCAAATATTCAATAAATGTTATTTATAATTTCCTATTGGCTATGGAAGTTTGATGGCACATAATTCCCATGGTGGAGGGTGTTTTATTTTCATTTTTTTCTAATGTCTAACAACTCGTTTTAAAATTAAAATAAAAACAATTTTGTGATTGGTCATTCTATTGATGAGTGCTCTAGACACTGTCACTGTTATGTTAGTGCTTTGCTTAATGATGTGAGAATTGATGTTCTTACAGGACACTGTTATGTTAGTGCTCCCTTCAATGATGTGAGAATTTTTGTTGTTGCAGGTTGTCTGCATTGCCCCCTTGGAGGCTAAACAAATGTCGAATTAATATTATTATGTTTCCTTGTGTGGAGGACAAAGTATGTGCAAGATAATTGGGGTCCTTTGTATAGTGAGTGTTATGATACTGATGAACGATGAGGTAACTAGTAAGGTTTCATTGTGTGGAAATTCACTGTGTGGAGGATGGAGTAAGTGTGGGAGAATTGAGGCCTTTCCCATAGAGGAGGGTGCTTTGACACTAACGAGGGTGGAGAGGGAGCTAGTACCATTTTTTTTAACAATTATCGTAATCATTAGACTATAAAAGCTAGTATCATGTTTTCAATCCGTGTGACATGTGGTTGCGGGGCACTATTATGTGAGTGGTTTTTCTAATGATGCGAGAACTGATGTGGTTGTCGGATTTTTGCATTGGTCCCAGGGGGAGGGGGCTTGAACAAATTTGTAATTGATATTATTAAGGAGTAAGTGTGGGAGAATTGAGGCTTTTTTTGCATAGAAGGGGGTTCTACATAAACCGTGTTTTCAATCCATGTGAGGAAAAAGTGTTGTGCGATAAAACAAATGTGTGGAAGGCTTTGTGTGAGGTGTGTTAAAATAATAAATATACATGTCCCTTTTTTAATTATTATTTAAGAATGTTTTTTTGCAAATAAGTAGTTTTGTGAAAGGAACTATGTGAAGGTGGTTGTGCGAAGCTGGTTGTTTGGAGGTAGCATGTGTGGAGTTTTGAATATCAATGACTGATCGAAGGGAGTTATTGAGTGTGTAAGTAGTTTTACAGATGAAGTTGTGCATAGTAGGTTGTGCATGTGCAGATGTTATACAAATTTTTTATTCAAAGTTTATTAAAATAATAAATATACAAATCCAATTTTTAATTCTTATTTAGGGATGTATTTCAAAATGTATGATCATTAATTAATATTAGTTTCAAATGTCAATGAATGAGGGCATTATTGAGTGCAAAAGTAGTTGTGAAGAGTTGGTTATTCATGTGCGGAGGTTATGCAGAGAATAAATGCATGTGCATAGTTTATGCGGAATGAGGGAAGTGCAGAGGGATATTTTATTTGTAATATGTTTTGATATTAGTAGATTGTGCATAAGAGTAGTGCTTATTTTATTATTAATAGATTCTATAGAATGTAGAAGTGCATACAATCAAAGACTGAGAGCTTTTTCTACACAATTGACCATGTTGTTAGGAGATAGCATGTGTAGAGAAAAAATACTTTGTCCAACATTTATTTTGTATTGAATGCTTCATGACCATAATATTTGGGACCCACATTTATTAATGTCAGTTTCAAATGTCAATGACTAATGGAAGGGCGTTGTTGAGTCTCGAAGTAGTTGTGCAAACAAAGTTATGCGGAGGTGGTTGCGTGTGAGAGATTTTTGCGCACAAATGGATTTTCTTTGCGGTTCCATACATATGCATTTGTGTTAGGTTGAAAGTATATGAAAATCATGTTTCTAGTTTTGATGTTTTGGTGCTTATGTGGTTTTCTGAATGCCTGAGAAGGTGTAGAGTTAGTGAATTGAATGCTAAGATGACTTGTATTTACTTCTAGCCCTATTTTATATCAATAAGAGGAAAAACACCGGGAAGATGAAAAATCTGGATGGAAACTTGATCTTTGTAGTGTGTTTCAGACACAAAATAGTGGTAGGTGTTGATTTCTAGTGAAACAAGATTGGAAATATTTCAAATAGCTAGTATAGTGAGGGAAATACGCTAATTGTAGTGATAGAAAAACAATGGATCGTGTAGAATTTTCTCTTTGCAAATTGCATTTAAGAGCTCAGAGTATTGTCCGAGCTTCTGTTTCCTTACATAAACTACTATCTTCGAAGATGAGCTTGCATCTTCAATACTGTCCCAATGGAATTTTTGTTACATTGTGGACAATAGTAGTAGTGCAAAAATACATAATTTGTGCAATATTGCAAGCCTCTACACTGATTCAGCTTTGTTAATTCCTTGTTTACATTTGGTAGATTCCTAGCTTATTATCTTGATTGTTGTTAGTTTGAACTTGTTTTGTATGGTAAATTTATGTTTCTTATGACACGTATAATTCTATTATTAAATCAGTATATTGTGCTTAGCTTTGGTTTTCTCTACAACACTCCAAGCTTTTAAACTAATTCACCTTTATCGGTTTCCTATTTGCATTTGGTAGTTTCTTAGTTGATTATCATGATTACAATTAGTTTGAACTTGTTTTGTAGGGTACATTTATATTTTTATGACACGTATAAAGATGATATTATATCAATGGATTGTGATTAGCTTTAATTTATTTGATTGCTAAATATTCAGCATGTCGTGTGCAGTAGTTTTGAAGCTAGTAATAGTATATGCATTTGTGTTATGCTGAAAGTATATGACATATTGTTAGTTTTCGTTCCTTGAATCATGTAGTTTATTCGAATTCATTAGTTTTTTATTTATTTTTAATCGTTCTAATGTATGTTCTCTTATTAATAGAAAACACTCAATTTGTTTTGTATGTCGATACACACAAGGTATGAACGTTTCCCTTTTTTTTCCACATATACATTTTATCGCAAAGCAATACTTGTTGAGATGCATTAAAATGAGACTTAAACTAATAATAGATAATAGTAAAAAGTATTTAATCAAGAAAATATTCGTTATTTCTAGTTTAGAAATTGTTTTTTACAGTTGTTCTTGTTATATTGTGAATTAAAGCTTATGTTTTCAGTAATTAAATTATTTTCACCTCTGCAAAAAATTAAATAGTTTAAACTTAAATCTATTTTGTGACTTCTTGTCGAATTTTGCGAGAAATGAGTGTGTCAGTTCATTCATAAATCAAATTTGGTTCGGTTTTATAAAGTAATGGGGAACCAAATGTTAAGTCGATTCGCCATAGAAGTTAAATTTACTATTTGTGGAAATTATTGATAGTTTTTTGAGTATCTAAATTTGACTGAAAATAACTTGAAGTTGCAATTGTTAACTTTTAGTAATAATTTTTTTTTGCGCCACCAAAAATCAAGGAGTTTAAAATTAATTTTTCCCGTGTGGAATAAGGTTTTCACTGCATCGTAACATGAGAAATAGTTATGTCATGTTATTTTTAAATCAAATTTGGTTTAGTTTTATAAAGTAGTGGGGCCAACTGTCAAGTCAATTCATCATAGAAATTAGTTGAATACATGTTGGCATAATATTTATTTGTGAATGTCCTTGTTCACTTTACTATTTGTAGCTATTATTGGTGGTGTTCTATATGGAGGCCACAATTTCACCAAGACAGTGATTTTCTTGACAAAATCAGGTGAAAATAATTTGAAAAATAACAATCGTGATAGTGTTTGAATGTTTTTTCTACTCTGGAAATGAACTCAGCACCATCAAGAATCTCTGGGGAACCAAAAATCATTAACCTTAATAGTTTTAAGTAGGATTTAAAAAAAAACGCCAAATTAAAAAAAAAATGGTTTGCAGTGAATTTTGGTTGTATCAACAAATTTGTTGATGGTATTTTTGATGATATTGAATCTATTTCCAATATTACAAAAAACTAATTCAAACACTTGAGTTGTCAATTTTCTATTTAAAAAAACTAAAAAAATTGTATTGTGATGATTTTTAGCCATGTGGGTGAATTTATTGGTTTAGTAAACAACGTCTATTATTGTATATTATAATTTTATATTCCTAATAACACATATATCGATGATCTTGAAGTGGAAGGAAAGTGCAATGTAAATGCATAAGATGTTGGCACTATGGCACTGATTTAGAGCTATGGCACAGGTGTTGTCCTTGATGGCAACTATCTTTGGTAACAGATCTCAGTTCAGGCTTTCAGAATGAAGGAAAAGGCATATACGCAGGTTCATTTAGACGAAGACGCGTATACACGCATGTTATACATTAGAAAAGAGTGTATATGTTGGAGAACTTAATTTTGGACTGTGGTAGTTAGTCCTTGGTATTTGAACCTATCGTTTTGGAGCATGGTGTTTCGTCAGATGTATTGATCCCAAGTATTCGATCCATGGTATTGTTTTATTATGGTTTTGGACTGTGGTGTTGTCGAAGGCCTACGATTATAAAAGAGGAAGGAGGTCATGTGGCAAAGGATCATCTGAATTATTATTGAATATCTGATAAAGTGCTAGATCTGGAATACTGGCAATTGGGTTATGGTGCAGATCTGGATCTGATTAAAGGAGGAACCTTTGCGCAAAGAGAAGGATAAGTTCTATTGATGGGTAATAATCCTTAAGCTTGAATGATAGTATCTTTGTATGATTTGGTCTATTATATGTGGCACTTGCTTGATCTATAACACTGATAATTTGGGTTAATTAGTGTTTGAATATTTGAAAGAGAGAATTATCCTTTATAGATCTGTACGCAGGTTCAGTGAAGTGAAGGTGCGTATACACACTGTTTCAGTGAATGAAAATAGTGTATATGCAGGTTGTTCCAAACACAGAAGCATATGCACGCATGTTGCAGTTTATTGAAATAGTGTATATGTTTTGAGTTGTGATCCAGCTGCTTCTGTTTATTACTGTTGTGTTCTGGGTTCAGATTTTGGTTTCTGGTACTGTGTTTTGGGTACAACTGTCAGAGAAGTATCTACTTGATTTAGAAATAATTGGTGAAAAGGAGAATGGTTGATGATTGATTGATGTTCATAGATCCAGTCTGAAAATTTATGAAACGTGGTCCCTGGAAGAAAGAGAAGGTTGTAGCCTTCTCTAGGCCAGCACCTACGTACTAGTATCTTGGCTAGTGCAAGAGCTAAAAGGGGGTTGTAGCTCCCTACGGAGAAGCTGGAGAAAGAGAGGAGGTTCTAGTGCTCTGCAGGTTGAGCTGCGTAGTGTAAAGGATTGCACCAGAACATTGTAAAATAAGTTTCTAATTTAAAAGAAGATAGAGACGAATTGCAGCAGGTGGTTTTCACCCACATTGGGTTTCCACCTTATATCTTGTGTTCTTGTGTGTGATTGCCTTTCTGCTCTGTTTTACTACTTCTGGTTAATGATTATTTGATTCTGAAACACATATTAATAATCATCATCAGGAAGATAAAGTAAATTAAAAATTTTCTTTGTATACGCGGGTTCCCTTCTGCATGGTTGCGTATATACGCAGGTTTAATTAACTGAAGTAGCGTATATCATTCGATTTTGAAAAAGGAATATTTGACTTAATAAAATGATTCACCCCGCCCCCCTGAGTATTATTTTCAACAAGTGGTATCAGAGCAGGTCCTTCAGAAGAAGCTTGATCACTTGAAGGAAGACCTTTCATCATGAGCAACTACGAGAGGGAAGCATCAATCAGGCCACCGGTTTTTGATGGGACAAACTTCGTATATTGGAAGGTAAGAGTTACTGCCTATCTTCAATCTCTTGTTACAGAAGTCTGGGATATCATAGATACAGGGTATAATTTTCCATCAACAACTCCTACAGATCCAGTTGAGAAGAAGAAGTATGAAACAAATGCAAAGGCAGTAAATACTCTATTAGGATGTTTATCTCAATCTGAATTTGTCAAGGTTATGTAGTATAAATCTGCAAAAGAAATATGGGACAAGATTGTACTGAGCTATGAAGGAGATGATCAGGTAAAACGAGCAAAACTTCAAACCCTCAGAATTCAGTATGAAAATATCAGAATGCATAATGATGAAAGTGTTGCTAACTATTTCCTTTGTGTAGATGAGATTGTTAATTGTATGAAAAACTTGGGTGAAGAAATAAAAGAGGTTGTTGTCGTTGAAAAAGTTCTAAGGTCTTTGTCCCGTAGGTTTGAATATAAAGTTTCTGCAAAAGAAGAAAAAGAGAATCTACGAAACCTTACAATGTCACAGCTTCACGGGATTCTAACTGCTTATGAAATGAGGAAAGGAGGACCATCAGATAGGAGAGAAGCGACTTTCAAGGCTTCAGGCAAAGTAGACTACTATGAAGAGGAAGAAGAATCAAATTTTATCAAAAACCTTCAATGGGATACTGGAAGATTCAGAGGTAAGCTACCTTTCAAATGCTTTGCTTGTCGAGAGTCGGTTACTATGCTGCAAAATGTCCACATAAGGATAAAACTGACAAAGGGAAGAAACTTGTTAGATGGAACAAGAAACAGAATGTAACTAAGAAAAGTTACTACACTCATGAAGATAGTGATGATCTTTCAAATAGTGATGAAGATGAACGAGGTAATAACTATGAACTTCTAATGGCCTTTGAAGATGATGATTACATGGATGCTATAGATGTGGATAGCTTTTATGAAGAGATCTCTAGACTCAAAACTTGTTTAGAAGAAAAGAATGTGATCATTGATACTCTGCAATTCCAACTTGATGAAAAAGATTTTTTTTTTGAGAAGTTAGAATGTAAAATTGTTGGCCTTAGAAAAGAAATTTAGAAAACAAAGACTCTTAATCTTAAATTTGTTAAAGGATCTGAAACTCTGGATGAGATTATCAATGTACAACGCTCTCCAGTAATAAAGACTGGTCTGGGGTATAATGGAGAAGCATCTCAAGCATCCACCTCAAAGAGTTTTCTCGATGCAGCAAGGAGGAATGAGAAAAAGCCTAATGGATATCACCAGGTAAAACAGGGACGAATTACATCAAGAATAAAAAAAGACTACTAGGTAAATCTGGGGCAATCCACCTTAAGGATGAACAAAAGCTACAACCAGGCACAGGTAAAATCTATAAAAATTTCTGTTTTTCCACCCCGGTTTTTAGTTTCTCCTTATTTTCCCATATAGTTAAATTCCCTTTCCCATAACCATACATTTAACAAGCTAAAAAATATTTTTTTTTTTTAAAACACAAATTCTGGAAATTTTACAGAATGTTAGAAATTGCAGAAATAAAAATCAGCAGTAATAAACAACCATTAAAACACATTTAAACACTGATATTTTTGGTCAATGTGACCCTGGAAAAACCCCCTACAACACTTGGGGAAAACCAACTTGAGAGCTCTTCTTTATTTCTGGAAAATGCCTTTTACAGTGAGAAAATTTTCAGCAAAAATTACAGCAAAAACAAATTTTTCTAGCAAGCAAACTTATTTGTTTTGAGCCTTACAGACAATCTGGAAATTTGTTGTACGCACTGTACGGACCGTACGGATGTATGGACTGTACGGACATATGGATGTGCGGACTTTGCAAACTGTACAGACGGCCGTAACGACTGTACGAACAGACCTCGGTTTTCCATGCATAAATTCGTCTCCTCGAAATTTGTGCCCAAAAATCAATTTTTCTCTGTTTTCTCAGCAAAAATCACCTTTTTCTGCTTGTTCTTTCAACTGTACGGATTTGTTGAAGAGCTGCCTTGGAATATGTGCTAAGCTGCTGCCTCCTTCTCCTTCCTGTCCGGAAATCTCCCTTGCTCTCTTGCTCTCCTTCTCCCAATCTGCTCATGAAAGAATGAATGATCTTTTTCCTCCTTTTCCTCCCTTAACCCAGCCCTAAATGACTTTTGGGTGATCCTTAAATCCAATGGCTGAGATAGATTTAGATCAATGGCTAAGATTAAATGCACATTTAAATCTCACTTTCTATTTTTTAATTCAACCCACTTGAATAAAGACCCACTTAGTCATTTATTTCCAAAGTCACTTTTCCTTTCTAATTTTTCATTGACTTTATAAAAGTCACTTTAAAATTAGACTTAGTAACTTTATCACTTAAAGTC
>APFE031469622.1:0-27895 GCA_000404065.3 Pinus taeda
TCCATGTTAGAAAACAAGATAATGAGAAACATGTGGGGTTATTTTCTATTGGTATCTGCTTATTATAGGTTCATGGATGTATTCAGAAGGAGAAGATCATTATGTCTATAAATCCTAGTTGTAAGAAAAATCTTATAAATGTTAATCTAGTAAAAAAATTGCAAGTTCCAGCAAAAAGCATGGAAACTACACAAGTTGATAATGAGGATGTTCAAGTTTATAAAGATTTGAAGATTTCTATGGATAAGTATGTATTCCATTCTGATTTTTATGCTTCATATATGGATAATGTGGATGTTGTTTTGGGATAACCTTGGATGAAATCTGTTGGTGCTATCAATATTAATGTGTAGAAGAAATTCCTAAAGCTCTAGTATAAAAAGAAGAAAATTACATTACAGGATATTTCCATCAATAAATAGGTAGAGTCCAAGGAGACTGAAGTAGAAGATGTTGCAGGTACGGACACATCAGATGAGGAATCAATTATTGAAGTAATACAGGAAGATAAGCAACAATTGCAGGTGCCAAAATGTGTACCAAATACCCATCAGGCTCCATTAGGTGGTGAAATAAAGAAAGATACACCATTGGTTAAAAATTCAGCATATCACCACCCACATCACCTAGCAAGAAAACAACCAACACAATGGCAAAAAATTAGCCACAAGGATAACAACCCCCACATGACTGATAGAGAGGGGCGATGGTCTACCCACAACACATCAACACTGAAGAGTCATCAGGTTCAACTTCCATCTCAAGCGAGCGAGGCACTAGCTAGATCGAGGATTCACATTTCTCTTGGATGGATAGATGCACGTGCATGGTACCAATGGATTACTCTTTTGAGTAGATCTTATTATTTATGTTCATCTTATGTTTTGAGAATGAAACATGTTTAAGGGGGGGTGGAATGTAGTATACCTAGGGGGGATAGTATGGGGTACAGAGGGAGGTACCCAAGGGAATAATGTAATAATGGGATGTGCCATAGTTAATAAATAAAGTGGTTAACCGACATCATGTAAGGGACCACAAGTAGTTAGCAATAATGTAATAAGCCCATTGTATTAGATAAATGGTATTGAGAGAACCATGGTAATGACCCATGGTATGGTATGTATGAGGTCTATATAGAGGCTAGAGACTCCCCATGGAGAGATGTCAAGGATTATTGTATTCACAAACATATTGCTTGTGAAGTGTTTTCCTTCCTTAAGGAGTGATTGTATGGTGTTACCATACCTCAAGGGTTTGATCAATAAAGAGAAACATTTCTATATTTTGTGTTTGTAATTCTCTTGAGATTATTTACAGTGATTGGGTATATTTTCTTTATTATATATTTGCATATTAGATCTATTACATCAAGACTATCATGAAAGTTATATGCAGGCCACAGTTTCCCTACCCAACATTGAACATTTAATCATAACATAACAATGTGTAACAACAAGTTATAATTGTAACAACAAATAAGAGTAACAACAAGTTAAGACTCACAGCAACACACTGAAATCATTGCACAAGAAAGAGATAACACAACAAAAAATAAACCTACGCACACATCTAATCCAACAACACTTGGTTAGGAGAGGGCCCAACTCACTGATCAGGGCTGTGGCAAGATTGAGATCTATAAAATACTCAAAAGATCAACAATTGTATTAATCAAAATTATCATTACAGAGGTCTCATGTTACAACTCAAAAATATCGTATATCTCCTAGCGGTGGCTTTCCCAGCCCCGTAATGACTACTTATACATTTCATTAATCAACTTACAGAGCCTAAGATTATGATAGTTGCCTTCCTGCAAATACATAACGATTTCTTGAGATACAACAAAATTCAAAGATAGAACATGTGTTGGTCGATAGGTTGATCCATTGTTGCAGCTGATATCAAAAGATGGCATTGTCAGCTCAATAGTCATCATATGCTAGATCATGTCTTCGATCATCATTCCTCCAAATCTACACGAAAACTTAAGTTAGCAAGTCGCTTTAGGAAATAATCCCCTATGACTACACTTCATTGATTAAAAATTCACAAAGACATGATAGTAGGTGTACCTTCGTTGTTTAGAATGCAAACCGACCAACAAGGGTATGAAATGAGTACAAGAAAGGGATAAAAAGGTGGGTAAAAAGTGGGAAAAATTAGCAACCAATAAGATCCATGTAGCCAAACTATCTAATGCTTATGAATCTAGGTTGCTTTCGAGATTGCTTTACCTCTACTCCCAAATGACTACTTCAATTGCATTATTTTTTCCTATACCTCCAATATGATATGTGTTTAATAAATTTAGTTGTAAGATTCAAATTCTAAACTACTCCTTGGAACCTCCCATATTTCAGATTCCTCTGTCACATCTTTTGCAAAGGGCTCATTGGCGAGTTATCACTATAAGAGGTTGAAACCTGTGAGCTTGATCAAAGAAAACCTAAAGTGAATGTTAGAGAAAGTGTAGGATCAGATATATTAGGAGACAAACCAAGGAATCCACACATGAATGAGTGAGAGATGAGTGAGGGAAGGAGGAATGACCAGGGAAAACACTCCACCATCAAATGATGCTTCAAGAATTTGCAAGTTAAAATCACAACATTCTTATGATATAGTCAAAAAGTAGTTTGCAAAATGTATAAGGCGAGTTTGTCATAGAGCCTAGCCATAAAACCCCTACAATAAGTTTAGATACTTCTCCCACGTTGACACATTCATTGTCATAAGCCATGCAAGATGATGAATTATGTTTATGATACATTACATTAATTATTGATGTGAAAAACATGTTGGTGGAAACTTTGAGGTGTAGTTTTGGCTAACCAAGCAATAACCACCTCCTTTATATATATATGAAATTTATTTAAATAATAATTATTTTAACCTAAAATAAAAAATTAAAATAATAGTGTTTATATAGGGGGGGGGGGGGGGGGGTGTTATAATTAATATTATGATACATATTGTATGTTTGATAATCATAAAAACTATGTTTTATAAGAAATAAAAAACTACATTAATTAATAATATTATAATACATCAATATTATTTGATAAATATGAATAATAGTTAATATTTATAATATTGTGAATTTAATAATGTTATTAATTTTTAATGCAATATGTGTTATTTATTTTACATTAATGAATATAGTAGTTTCCAATATTATTTGGACAATTCAAAAACAATATTTTTTTGGTGTAAATTATAAGATAAATCATTTGTTGACGTGTTTTGAACCAACGAGTGTGGTTCATCGTCAGGACAAGTTGAAACCATATTTGTTGATTCAAAGCGCCTCGACAAATAATTTATCTTGTGATTTACGCCGAAAAATTTCTCTTAAACTTGATATAGATCACATAAACATCAATTCAACAGTTTAAAAATATAAAAATTCAAATAGCTAGACTATGTCACGAGCATGGAAAAATTTACCAACTCGGAAAGTTAGCCTTTTTAAAAATCTTTTTCGAAGCTCAGACTTTGGTAGCTGTCGTGGACAACAAGCATGCTTATAAATTTTCAACGCAACTAATCGTTCCATCGTTATAATTGCATGTGTAGAAATACATAGAAGTAATTGCATTAGATAATCTAATGATAAAGGTATAATATAATGTTATTTCCATAGAAGATGTTGGTCTCCTCTTTCACTTTGTTTGATTAAATGAATGTAAGTACAAATTAATTAATATATATATATAATATATATTATATATATATTATATATATATATAAAGATATGTTAGATTTTTAATGTAATTTTGTTGAAAAATATAGTTTTTTAAAATTGAGTGATATGAATTAAGTTGTTATATTATGACAAGAAAAAATAGGTTATATAGATAATTGATATTTCTACTATCTTATATCTTATTAGTAGTTATTATCGTCAATTAGGTATCATTGACTTTCAAGTTATGTTTCTTAAAATAGATTTTTTTCCATGCGGACAGCCCAAAAAATTTCTTCAAAAAATCCTTTACCTTTCCATCCTTTGTTAATAGTTATTACTGCCAACTAGGTATAGTTTTTAAATTGAGTGGTATGAATTAAGTTGTTATATCATGATAAGAAAAAGCAGTGGTCTATAATGAGACTTTTTGAAAGCCTTTCCGGTGGGTTTTTCCAGTTAAAATCCGGCAACAATTTATTGGAATGGCAAGTTTGATAGCTAGTTTCTGCACAATCAAAGCATCCCAGGGGTTTTTCAGGGTGCTGAATCCAAATATGGAGTTAAAAAACCATTTTAACTGCAAAAAGTCAAGATTTAACTTCGATTCAGATTCCGTCACCGGAATCTCCAAAAAATTGCATTATAGACAACTCCTAAGAAAAAATAGGTTATATAGATAATTGATATTTCTACTATCTTATTAGTAGTTATTATCGTCAATTAGGTATATTGACTTTCAAGTTATGTTTCTTAAAATTTTCCATGCGGACAGCCCAAAAAAATTCTTAAAAGAATCCTTTACCCTTCAACCCTTTGTTCATAGTTATTACTACCAACTAGGTATCATTGATTGTCTCTTAACACCTCTCTTCTAAGGTCTTTCCATTACAAATGGACTTTACATGCCGAGAGCCCAAGAAAATTCCTCAAAACATTCCTTCACCCACTCTTCAAGCCTTTGCTAAGACATGAATGATGTATCTTTTTCTAAAATTCTCCTATTTATCGACAATATTGCCAAGATGGTTTCCTAACATTCTCATGACACAATAAAGCCAATTTGTGGTAGAAAATAACTTTCTATGTAAATAATTATCCTTAATGAATTTCCTTTAACCATGCATATCCCTTTGATAAAGCAGATCCTTATTAGCTCATAGTTGTCACATCAAATGAATTCTTCAACAATAATTCTAGTTATTAAAGAGAAATGGGGTTAACTGAAATGAAAATGAAAATGGATTAAAAAAGAGTTTTAATTTAAAGAGAAATGGGGTTAACTGAAATGAAAATGAAAATGGATTAAAAAAGAGTTTTAATTTATGTAATATTCCATATAATAATTACAAGAAAGATAAAGAAATATATTGAAAGAAACAATATTTTTTAAATGTTATTTTATTAATTTTAAAACTGAAATATTTTTGATATAATTAATTAAAAGTTTAAATGGCTAGCTTGATTGGATGAAGCCAATTTTTTTCACGAGATCATAGGTTTCAATCTGTCCAATGTTTCCCCCAGTGTGATTCAATAGATCAACCAAAAACATGAATACCCTTGGATGAGTCTTATAATATATAATATATAACATTTATGGAAGGTGGATCTTGTTACATTGAAATTAAAGAAAATAAAGTTCCTTGATAAAATTCTATAAAACATTAGTAAAACATAATGCTTCTCTTAATGGGGCTGAGGAAGTCAAGGCATTCACCCATACTTTTAATTCAAGTGAATGGGTTTGTTGCAAGTTACTACAAACATTAGAAAAACATAGTGTTTGTGATGATGATGATGATGATGATGGTTAACATCTACTGAGATCAAACTTTGGTCTATCAAACCTAAAGAAACAAATTGTTTGATTTAATATTTTATTCCTATGCTCAAAAATCTTGGAGGGAAGCCTCCCGAGCTCACTATAATTTTGACAATGTAAAAGGCTAGGAAGGTCATTATTGCAACAAAGATTTTGAAACTGAGATCTAATGTGGTTGTACGCAGGGCACTCTAAGAGGAAGTGATTTTCATCCTCGATGTTCGTATTCTCACAGAGATGGAAGAACTTTCCTCCTGGTGTTTAAGGAATGCCAACCGACTGTTACCTATGGAGCTCATGAGAGCCATTCTAATTGTCTATATAACTATTCGTCTTTGAGCTAGTTTAAAACAGAGAGATACTTTTGATCTTCTAGGGTGGGGTTGATGACCTCCTTATAATATCTTAATTTTCTTTTAGTTGCTAAATCTTTCACACCACATATTTTCTTTGAACTTCGAAGTAACAATATTTTTAATGTTATTAATGTTTTGCAATGTAATATTCTCGTTGATCGCCCAATGGTTTAACTAGGTCATGGTGTCTTTATACCAACCTTGTTTGAGCCTTCGGTGGTTTTGGCTGGAATTTAAAGCTAGCTTAGGAAGGCTATGGTCTCCTATGTTATTGAGTTTGTGCTTGTACAACAAAATCCTAGTCATAGCTAGGCTCTCGATAGGGGAAAGACCCAAGTCTATAAGGAGAATATGATAAGGTGTCTTTCTTTTTATTTTGAGGTTATACGTTATAAAACACTTATGGATTTGCTCAATATTTCTCCAGGATTCTCTAGAGATGCTACAACCCCAAACCTCACATCCATATAAGATAACCGGAGTGACTAAAGTTTCAAAGAGGAACTTCTTTCTATCCCACATTACGAGGTTTGTCGTTTTGCAATTATTTTCAAGACCAAAATAAGCTTTCCATCCTCCATTAATCATTTTCTCAATGTTATAGTTCTAGTTGAGCTTGTGATGAATATCAATTCCTAGGTACTTGTAGGAAGCCACTTCCTCCAAGTTAGTATTGTCATACTTAAAATTAGCGTAAGTGTCCTTCTTTGATTTGATAATAATAACTTTTGTTTTGTTAGTGTTAACAATCATACCCATGGTAGAGTAGAAATCCTTAAGAAATATAAGTTGCTTATCAAGATCAGATGGGCACCTTGCAAGAAGAACAATATTGTCAGCATAGAGAAGAAGGATGATGACTATCCCAGCTAAGATCATGCCAGCACATCCTGCTTCCTCTAAACAACCTTCTAGCTTGTCGATGTAAATGCTAAATAGGGTAGGGGAGAGGGGGTGACCTTGTTTAACTCCGATATTACACTTAGTATCTTTCAACCACCCCTCATTGCTCTTTAACTTGGCAATTACATTCTCGTATAACCTTATAGCGACAGCTCTCAACTCAAAAGGAACCTTTAACTCTTCTAATTTGTTCCAAATATTGTTTCTAGGAATTGTATCAAAAGCAAGTTAATTTATTTTAAGAATTAATGAATTTTTTTAACAAGAAAACAATATTATAAAATATGAAAAATAATTAAAATTAAAGACCTTATATAATTTAAGTGGTTGAGAAGTTAAATTACTTTCACTCATATTAATCTAGTGCGATGGGTTTCTTGGCATTTTATTTCATGTGTTTTTTATTATTTATTAAATTATTGAATTCAATGGAAAAAATACAATTTAATAAATCATAAAAAATAATTATAATTATAAGAATATTACTATATTATAAGGATTTAAAATAATCTATAATAAAATAATAAAAAATTCAATTCTAAATTTTAAATACTAGTATTTTTTTAAAGTAATGAAATAATATTTATTATAATAAAATAGGTAAAAAAATATAAAAAACTGATATCAAAGTTGGAAGTAATTTGTAAATTCATGTGTGCAACAATGCAAGTTAGTGATAATTGTATTTTACTTTATAAAATATAGGATTCGTCTACCGAGGCGGAGGAATTTCCTGGATGGCCAAAAGTGGGCGAAATCTGGCAAAAAAAATTCAAAAAAATTTGCAAAGAGAGTGTTTGAATCGTGTTTTTTATAGTGGAAATGGGTTCAACAACATCAAAAATGTCTTGGACACCTAAAATTTTGAAGTTTAACTTCTATAATTTGGATCTACAAAAATCATTGCCAGAGTTTATCTAAATATACCCGGAATTTCCATTACTTTCTGGGCAATTCCTCCGTCTAGTTAGACTACGGCATAAGATACGAGGATGGAGAAGTTAGAAGCCAACATCAAACTCATTAATTCTAGAGTGAAGTTTGGTGACTAGACTTTAGATATAGACTGATACGTTAGAAGCCAATATCAAACTCATTAATCCTAGACTAGAGTTTGTTGACTAGACTTTAAATGTGGATTGGTAGGTTAGAAGCCAACATCGAACTCATTAATCATAAATTGAAGTTTGGTGACAAGACTTTAATCATGGGACATTTAAAGAAAGCATCAAACTAGGACTCCATTTCATTAATTTTGAGTGTAGTATAATGAGACAAGGTTGCAAGTGTATATCTTCAATTTTTCTCATTTTTGCTATATTTCAATATTTCTATTCTCATCATTTTTGGGTTTTAAGTTGGGTTCTTTTTAGTTACTTCATGAGAATTTAGTTAATTTTTTTTGAATTTGTGTTTTCCCCACAAAGAGAATAATGTTATTCTTCATGATGTACGAGAACATAGTTATTCAAAAGAAAACCTTAAATTTGGAAATAGCATACAACTAAACCATATAAATAAAAGAGCATAAAATAAATTAATATTTAAAAAGTAAGAGTCGAAAAAGATTATAATATATATATATATATATATATATATAATATTATATATATATATATCGAGAGAGATTATTTGAATAAATGTTGGAATTGATATGAGTTCCATATTAACAAGGGTTAGAAAACCACATATTACTACAAATTGGAATTTTTAGATAGAATTGAGTATATATATAAATATATATATATATAATAGATAATTGACTACGTCGAAACGTCTTGAAACGTCTGAAATTAATATGACATTTAAATTAAAAATTGTTTAGAAAATAATAATTATTATATAAAAAGATTTTTAGATGAAATCAACTTTTGAACTATGAGAATACAACATTTCAATATTGGATCTAAGAGGTTTTCAATTTTCATATTCATATATGTGAACTCACTGAAAAACAACAAATAAAGCTTAAACCAAAATGCTAACCATCATACAAGAAATCATATATACATGCTAAAAACTGATTAGTGTACCAACAACCAACAAATAAAAAATTACATGTCTAGAAACACATGTTAATGAATCCGATTTCCAATTTTATCGTAGTATAGAGGTGAAGACAATGATGTCGGGCCTCCCCTTCGAGGTTTTCAATGGACATGAGTAGGAGCAAAGAGATTTCATTAATCTCATACCTTTGAATCTAATAATGAAGTCATATTCATAGACTTCCTAGAATTTTGAATAATGAATTATGGTTAGTCTTTTTGACTCCTCCTTCATAAGGCTGGGATGAAGTTGAACCATCACCCATTTTAACTAAACATTTCTACAAACATTTTCTCATGTTTTTAAATTTTGAAAAATAACATCACCTTAATGGAATGGATCCAGATATGATAAATTCAAAATGATGATTTATGTAAAAGACAATTAAAAAGAGCCTAATAGTTAATAGCATAGGATAAAATTCCTCAGAAAACATTTTCATTTCTCAAAAATCCATATAATTTTCCATGTTACTCGGACAAACACATCATGGTAAAGGTTTGATTTTTACCTCTATTCACATAAACTATTCCATAAACAAAAAAAAATTGTGAACGTGAGAACCAGTTCCTAGTACCTATATATGAAAGCACTATCCAGATTTCCTAGTAGACTAATTTCTTAAGTTGGTATATATCTGTAACCTTTATTTCTTCTTCATCGATGTCTTAGATAGTCTCAGTGTTAATCACCCCGTACAAAATGTAATGTTCGGTAGCTAAATATTCAAAACAGGGATGGCGAAGAACTTCGTCTGTGGTGATTCTCTTGTACGGGCTGAATATAAACATTCTCTCCAGTAAAGTAAATCATTTGGATTGTCTTCGGCCCCAAATACGAGTGACCTCAAAATTCTTTCCGAGAAAATGGTGGTTACTCTCTAGCTCAATAAAGTCAAACGTATCATCTGGATAAGGCTTAGGATTCTTTTCCAAATGCTCGACATCAGTCCCTGAGTGATCGTAAAATTGGAAAAGAGGTTTTCCTACCATGACAGGCTGCAGCATCTTCACAAAAATGTTGGCCAAAGCCCATATGTTGATAGCAGGGGTGTAGCTGCATCGTTTATTTGAGAAATTCTAGCAAAAGAGATCTGAAGATAGGTATGGTGTCGTCACCACTAGTTGGGTCATCTCCTCTGAAAATGTGCGAGCAAGACCAAACTCACATATCTCCGCTATTTGTCTACATTTTGATAAGGCAATGTTTGAAAGTGTCAAATATCGATGCAGGATGTTCCCTTGGTTGAGGTATTGCACTGTTGTCAAAACCTAAATCCATTCGAATTCAATTTAGTTCTCAATATAGAAATTTATTGGATTAATTTAATAAAAAGCAGAATATAGTTGTTTGAAAACCTAGAAAATTGCCTCTTTTACCCATTGTAACAGTAGAAATAGTTGTCAACAAGCTCAAAACACATAAAGGGATTTCAACTCGCAACAAGCCTCGGACGATATGTCATAGCTACTTACATGATATGTCACATGTTTGTAGAAAAAAATATTCGCTCCTGATTTAGAAGTGAAAACTGGCTTGGGTCCTAATGTCATGGTGGTAAAATTATGCAATTCGCCATTGCAAAATAAACCTTGATATGGTTAATTTTTGGGAGGGAGTCTCTCATTTCTCCTAATTTTATAGGCTTTCTCTAAATATATTTGGACCTTCATATAGTTAAAATACTCAAATCATACCTAATAATAGAGGAATATTTATACCTAGCTCTAATTAAGATGGATCAAAGAGAAATATACCACCAAAATTAAGACGTATTATCAAATATATAGACAATACAATGCCCTCTCTTGTATATGGATTTGGTCCAAGAATTCTGTAATGACAAATCTTAAGAATTTTAAACCCTATAAATATAAGTCTGTGTTTATGTCATGTGGGGGTTTTGGAGGGCCAGAAATGCTCTAATGTTTTAGGATAAATGCCTTAAGATTAAGGTTGTGTCCCTTGACATTGTGGATTTCTTCCAAGAAATTGGTCCCTCGGTACCGAAAACCTCTCTTCGATCCATCTCTTTTATGGATTTGGATTGGATTTTCCCAATTTTCTCCCTTGATGGGGCTTCCATGAGTGGAGATTGTGGTTGTGGAATTTCCCTTCACATTGATCCTGCTATTCACTATCATTTTTTTTGTATGGTAGCAAGGGAGATAATTGCAGGGCAGAGTTATTAGTGATGTGGGATTCTCTCCAGTGCTCTTCTTGGCTTGGGTTAGATAAAATTTTGATCATTAGAGATTCCCTCACTATGATCAAGTGGGTGCAGGGTCATTGCTCTCTTGAAGTTCTTTCCCTCTGTATTTGGATATTGTTAATCATGAAAATCATCCCCTCTCTCTCAGAGGTTTCTTTCCAACATGTATTTAGGGAGCAAAATTTGAAGGTTGATGCTCACTCTAAGCTTAGCCTCTCCCTCTATACAAGATATATTTTCATTGAAAAGTTCTATGATGAGAAGAATAGTGGACTGGGATTTTTTGAGCTATAAATCCCCTATTGAGTTGTTGGTTTTTGGCTCCTCTTTCGGCTAGTTTCCCAAGGCTATTGCTTTCTGTAGGACTACTCTGTTCTTTTATTTCACCCCTCTTCTCTTGTAGATGAATGGACTTTTGCTTCAAATCTATTTTATAATCAGAAGTATTGACATCTATGAATACTTAGGTTAGTAATATAAGGTGATATAAACATGTGATCATTTAAAACTTTCTCAGTTTGAATGAAAATTCATATTTTTTTTGTTTGAGAAAAAAAAAAAAAACTAATTTCTCTATCCAAAATCCTCGTACAACACTCAAGAATTTCAATCCCAAACAACCCAATGACGAGTCACTACCTCGGGAGATTACATGTTCAAATGATATTGAGTGTCCACTAATTCCATCCAATGCTTCGTCATAGAGATTTCATGTATGGGCGTTGAATCATGTATGAATGCAATAAAATAAAATACCCGTGATATACAATGCAAGATGAAATCTATTGCACACTCATTAAACTTTTGGTGATGATTGCACTTTAGTTTAGTTATTGCGAAGAGGATTTTATCAGATTCATCGTATATGAAGGAATTCAAATTATGAATAATATTGATTGAACTTATTACTACCATGGTTATATTACATCTTCATTAAATATACTAGCATTTGCACCAAGAGGTGAAAAGACACGTTGATAATGTTTTGGGGTTTTTAACCCTTTGAATATATATACAATAACATTTGAAATATAAGGATTTCTAATATCTCACTCAAAGTGGGAGATCTGTTAGAAAATAAAAAAACATGGTGTAGAGGTATTCTCTTCTAAATATTATTAAGAATTAAATAGATTACATAAGAAACATCAACAATAGATGAATGCAGTGAGACTGAACTACATCTCAACTGAACTGGACTAAAATCTAATTGATTGTGAGACTTAGTTGGATAATTATCGCGCTTGGCAGTTGGCTGGAATTAGATTCTCCAACACCCCCCCTTAATTACAACCACAAAAAAATAAACTAAGACGTTTGTTGGTCTAACTCTCAGCTAGTCTTACAATTTAAAAAATGTGACATCAATCAAATTTCCTTTTCTTTTAATTTTCTTCCAAATATTGTACCCTCTAAATTGCTTTAGTTTTTTCTTTCTGTTGAATGCTTCAAATTTCAAATTCTTGATTCGGTGGTGCAACTCTTCCATTTTTCCAAGTTGTCTAAGCATGTCCTCGATTTTAACAAGAAACGTCTTGTACATGGGTTGCTGACACATGTCACCTTCTGTTGTGTTTTTTTTATCATTAAGATTCTGCTCCAACATAAGTCTATAGTAAAAATTTATCTCTTCATTTCTCTACTTCATGAAAATATCATTGATGTTTTCATCATGCATGTTGTCTTCAACATTCATGTCTGCAACTTTTATGCAGACTTTATCAAGTCTTGGTGTTGCAAGCCATGCTTCAAGGAACTTTAACTCTTTTTTATAATCGTCTTGTTTACCTACACACTAGAAATCAATGTTACGATTAAAAATATTTGTAGAACCATATTTGTTTTGTTCTTTCTTCTTTGTAATGAGATCTTTCACTCGTTGTGCTTCCTTCTCTGCCTTTGTTTATTATGTTGATTCAAAGAGGTTTTCTTCCACTTGGTTTTCATACTCAAGTGGGATTCTCTCACCAAACAACATCATGTCGATATCATGTTTTTGTTCCATCATCTACAACCATTCATCATTAGCCAACTAGTCTTCATCAAATTGAACATCAACAAATTGAATTGTTGGATTCACTTTAACAATGGTTGCATTAATGGCAACTTCATTGTCATCAACAAACATTGTTACTGGATTCACCAAAATTTCATCCACTTGTGGTTGTGCACAGTGGGGTTCACGAGAATTTGTGTGTTCTTTCTCTATTTCTTCTACAAATTTATCAAAGTCATCATCCACTTGTGGCTGAGAATAGTGGAATTCCAAAAACTTTTCATCTCACTGTAGATCTATTGCTATAGATCCACTTTCATCTTCAACTTCAATGCTCCCTCTTAGACCAAAACTCCTCTGAAGGTTGTCTCGGGCCTCCTTGGTTGTATTTGCATCTACAATGAGGGGAAGAATGTTGTCATCTATGCATTCTCTTATGCATTTCAATGCAAAGCCATTATTTTTCCTTTTCACTCCAAATCTTTCAAAAAGATCTCAAACAACTTTAATTGTTGCTTTGAGTTTGGTAGCCTCTTGACTTTTCCCATTTGTTCAGCGCTACATTCAATGCAATCTTTATTCAAATAAAAAGTGAGACCAAACACTTTACTTCATCCTCTCATATAAACAAGGAAAACATTATAAAGCTTTTTCATAAAAACACCATTTAAAATTCCTTTTTTTAAACAAATTATAAGGCATCTTATAAAACCTTTCATCCTCTGATATAAACAAGGAAAACATTATAAAGCTTTTTCATAAAAACACCATTTAAAAATCCTTTTTTTAAACAAATTATAAGGCATCTTATAAAACCTTTTAACGATAGACCCTTTGGAAAACCTTTTAATCTTTAAATAAAATTCTTTTTTAGACAAATAATAAGGCCTTTTTGAAATTTTTTGATGCAATACGAAACCATTTTTTAAATCTATACAATCGTTCACCCAAGAAAATTTTAAAAACTAACCAATATGATTTTGGTGATGTACCTTTGACTTTTCAAGGGATTCGTGCCCCTGCTCCCAGTCCGCCTCGTGCTACTGGTTTTCCTTACGAATAAATGTTGAAGGCTAGACGTCCTTCCATATGAAGATCCCCGCTTGATTTCAAATAGTCCGACTTTTGACTCCGCAAACAAACAAAATTTGCCCTTGTGCTTTTAACGAGCTTCTTTCTCCCGGTGGAATTTTCCCGCAGACGTTTGGGTCCGTTGAGATCGTGAATCTTGGTATCGCTTTTTCGATAGGCGATGAATGCACTGCATTGCTGATTTTTGCAGATTTATAAGTTAGTCGGATTCATTGCATCTTCCTTTTTTGAATATGTGCGATGGGTGCTACAATTTATTATTTTTAATGACGGCTGGCTTGCAGCGTTGCCACTTCACGAATTTTTAAATTCTTTCAACGGCAATCGCTCACTTGTGTAACCTTTTTAACAAAAATTACTTTTCCAAACAGCAGAGATATTTTGCGCAGATGCTTGCTCACATTTTTTTGCTCTCTCAATGAGTCCTATACAGGTTTGACTCTGATACTATGTTGGAAAAAGAAAAAAATGTAGAGCGAAGATTTTTTCTTCTTAATATTATCAATAGTTAAATAAATTACATGGAACCATCAACAATAAATCACTGTAATGAGAGTGAACTACATCTCAATCGAACTCCACTGAACTCCAACTGATTGTGACATTTGAATGGACAATTACAACACTTAGCAATTGGTTGGCATAGATTCTCCAACAAAATCGACTAGCCAAAATAACTCGAAGATCAGATATCTCTTCAAAGGTCATGTGTGCTGAATTGCGCGACTATGCCAAATGTCATTTTATAAAAACATTTTTAGTACTCCTGAGGGACCTTGCATAGCATTAAAAAAAATTCCCAACATTTAGATGAAATGTCCCACAAACTCTGGAATAATTCGCGTTCAAGTTCAACGCAAATTTGACTGTAACGACTTCATCGAATCCTTGTAATGTCTCAAAATAGGCATGCCACCCTGCATTCTGAAAAACTTGCTATACAATCGGATGGTGTCAAACCTATGTTGTGTCTTCAAGTTCATGCCTAACAACTTTCCCACCCATTCTGCAGGTTACTTTGTAGCAGCACTTGTAGTAGGAGCACTCGAAGTATCAGTAAAACCGTTGAGGAGAGCGTTAGGTGGTAAAGTTGTGTTGAAACTAATTGCGGTTGCAAGGGAGTCGGTGAAAGGGAAATTCGAGAAAATATCATGGAAAAATCCATGGTGGATTATGGTAAATAATGGAAATTATTACAATACATTGGAAATGACCATAATTCAATACAATCGTACATAGTTCAAGTTCCAATGCATATGGATAATTGAGCAAGGTATGATGGGGATCAAAATGTTGATGTAGAGTGTATGAATTGCGGCGAGGTTCAACAACAATGATGATGAATCATTATTGCTATTAAATACGACATGTTTAACATTAATATAGTACCTCCCCCCAACTAAGGAATGACCGTCCACGATCATGTCTAGTCATGTCATTAGTGAAATGTCAATCAAATCCACAAAGTCAGTTGGGGATGTATCTGGTGACTTACCTTGATAGAGTAACACGAGAGGAGTAACAACACCAGTGTACTTAGACGAAATCGCGACGAACAAAGTAAAAGCACCGGAGGAATAACAACACCAGAAAAGTACCCGCTAGAAAAATAATGATAGAGTAGTAACATAATATATAAAATATAATATATATATAAAATATATTATATATATAAAATACCGAGGTGTAGAGGAAGAATTCTTTGCACTAACGATTTCAAAATAAGGACTCTGAGGAATAAGGACTCTTTTAGGGTTGTGAATTATGGGTTGTACTATCAAATTGCTCCTCCAATCCATCACCTCCTTGAGTTTGTAACTTGGTTGGCTGACTCTTATCAAAAGGAGAGAAACCACTTTGTTTCTACTTCAGGGGTTGTAATCCTTGAGATAACTCCTCTCTTAATTCAAAGAGCTTTGAATTTCCTTGCATCCTCCACTATGTACACATTCACTGATGCAACCCTAGACAGTTGTTTCGCAACACTCCTAGCTAGAGAGAAGCAATCATTCTTGGAGCAAATCGTTGCTCCAGAGGTCAAAACCCTGCTCTCAAGCATTAGATTTCCATTCACTCTCTTTAAGACATTTGTTCAATGTGTTTTAGCCACAGTTGCTTGTCTATTGGGTGAAGATACCACCCTGAAAATAAGCAGGGTTTCTCTGGGATTTTTACATAATATGAAGCAGCTTGGGTGTCAACTAAACATCCCAGAATATATTTCAACTTACATTTGCTTCCAATTCAAATATTTCAGGGTCTCTTCATTATTCAAATACTACTCATTGTGGTTTTACTTGTTCCTCTCTGCCCACATCAAGGAATTTCAATGTCTTCACCTAGATGTGTTTGTCCCCAATAAAGAGAGAAATTAAGTCTTTGAATAGAATATCTTAGTAAGGAAGAGACATGGTTTGGGTGGGTACTCTCATTTTATCTTGTCTTTTATGGTCATTTCTTACCAGATCATCCATGGGGTCTTGCCTCCCAGAATATTCCCAGAGAAAAATTATGTCCTCCAACTCAACGAGGAAGTTGCCATTGGAGACTGGTACCACTATGAGGATCACATAGAAATTTGGATTTACAGATGTGAACTCCCTCCATATCATCTACTAGTATTTCTACCAATGAGGATATTCGCCCTCAAGCTCATCAGGAAAATCCTCAGTATACACCTACTCCACTTTGTACCAACAAAGGAAAGGTTATATTTCTAAAATGGGGCAGCCAGTAGGTCCTTTTGTGATAAATACCAGACAAGCCTTTAAAATTATTGAGGCCTTGCTCAAAGCCATCGAGTTTGAGAAAGGAAAAATTTTGCATTACAATCCCTAAGGCATCCTTGCTCGAAGAAGGGAAAATATTAAAGCCTCAACTTATGTGCATGATGTGAAGCCTGAGGTTGAATGGAAATCTAACTTTGATTCTTGGCCTCTTAATATAGAAATGGAGACCGAATCCCCAGTCAACACGAACAAAGCACAAAAGAGGATTGTTGACACTTCAGGGACAGTTGACATGGAAGAAGGACAGTTTGACTAATGTCCCTTTAGCAAACAAAGTCAATTTACACAGGCAGGTGGGAGAGATGTTGTACAACGACATCAATAAGCACTAGATGACTATTGATCGGGCTCAATTCTATATAGAGAAAATATATGAAAAGGTAAAGGTAGAGAAGATCAAGTCCTGTGCTATTTTTCAACAGAAGGAAGTATATAAAGAGATGATCATGAATATGGGGATGGATCCTGAGGATAAGATAGTAGTGGTAGTTGTCTTATAGGCCACTCAAAAAGAGAATCTTGAGTTCAGAAGACAATTAAAGATGCCCGGGGGTGAGCACATTCAAACTCCTGAGTTGATCTAGAGCGAAAAGGAGAAAGAGGTTTAATGCAAGAGCTGGCCGAAAGTAGGAACAAAGTTATTGCCTTTCTTAAAATGCCATTGGTTGCCCCACCCAAGAATTAACCAAGCTAAAACTATCTGAAGGGGAGTTAATGAAAGCTTAGAGTGACTTAGATGTCACCAGAGTTCAAGTAGTCTAGAATGAGAAGCTACCTCAAACTTTGATTACAAATACATACAAGCTCACAAGGGATATATAGAGTGCCACTCAAGAAAACAAGGAACTAAAGACCCGGCTCAAAAGAAATATAACTCTCATTGAAACTAGGCAGTTGGTTTGGGACAAGATCATATATGAGATAAAACAAAGATGGGAACAAATAGACTTGATACAGGATCGAAAGAAGCTCAGTGTCAAATGTTCCCCTTCTCTCCTAAATGGCAAGCAGGCAAGCATCACCAACTCTCAGTATGCTATGAAATACATTCAGCTCCTAATTGAGATGTCAATTGGGGAGCTAAGGGAACTTGATATAGCTAACAAAATGGATCCATTGGTGGAAATTTCAAAGACTATTTCAAAGGAAGAATCTAGAGCTAAAGTAGAACAAAGATTAGGAAAGCTACAAAAGGTAGTGGCAACTTTCGATGATAAGTTCAACCAGCTCCTTGAAGTCGGGTTACCTAACTTGTGGGAGGGAAATAGACAATTGTTCACACAGGAGCTATGTATGCAGAAAATGACTGAGATTAAAAGAAGAACTGGAGTAACTCCCAAGAAAACATCCGTCCTTAAAGGAACAACCATAATGAATTTCCTTGAGAAATAATTTCACCTTCTCAATATGGTTCAATGTACCTTTTAGTGTAAACTAGATTATGCAGAGGTGATCAATCTCGAGCTTCATTATGGACGATTCAACTCTATCCCTCTGCCTCCTCCAACCATGTGGCAGTGATGTAAACAATTCCAACCCCACTACTTTAGATGGTTCATCCTCAAGTTTCAAATGATACTCACCAGGTATCAACATCATCTCATCATTCCTAAAATATTATGTTTATTGTGCCAACTATGGCCTTTTATTTCACTTTCCAATTATTTTTACTCTAGGTTTTACTATGTTTTTGGAAAGGCATTTTATAATGATTAGAAGGGTTGTGCTCTTGCGCATGTTATAATTTTGATATGTGATTTTTGGAATGATGGCAAAGATCAAGAAATAATATTTCTTTAATGGCCTATGTTCTAAGGTCTTTGTATATATATGGTCTCAAGAATGGAAAACAGGTTCAGAATTTTAGAAAGAAAACTCTATGTTATTTTTGGGGAACATTTATGCTTCTTTGAAGTATGTATCACTTAGATTATTAATGAAAATCATGGTGACTCCTTCGTTCCAGGATTATGGTATCTCTTCGCTCTGTTATAATTTCATAATGTTCATGTTCCTCTCATACGTTATGTAGTTGCTATATATGTTTCCTTCTTTCTTACAAATTCATTTGAATTAAGATGTTAGCACAAATGCATGTATGAGTCTTTAGAAACTAACTCTTTAGTTTTGCTCCATGAATCTTTGCATCCATTCCTCCTGCATATTCATCACGTATTTCTAAACTCAAAAAAGTGTAGAATTCTTGATATCTCAAGCTCTATATGATGGGTTACTTCCTCCTTCCTTTTTTGTTGTCGTACTCTTACTAAAGTAATTGATCTATAATTTCTTGAGTTGTTTGGCCTTCTTGATTTATCATTTATGCTTCTAAGTATCATATATATGTGAATGTACAAAGAGATCATGGATTATATCTTTATTTGATGATTGAACCAACTAAATTCTCTGTGTAAGAAAAGTGATAAGTGATGTATCTATTCTTTGAATAACTACTGGAGATACATCAGATCCAAATGTTCTAGGCACTGGTCTCTTGGCAATCAGAGGTTGTCTCTAAAATGAACATCTTTTGGCGTTATTTCTGGGGAATGTATTAGAGGATTTTTCCCCTGGGATACGACATTCGGGCACTCTTTGTTAAGGTGAACAAAGACGTTTTGATTGCACATTCATCACCTTGGTGACTCCACAAATATTAATCTCAAATATCATCCTGGCTTTTAGAAAACCCCAAACTTGTTTAGATACCTATCAACAAAGAACTCCATCTGTATCTAACCCAGAAAAATTGATTTTTAGAAGAGTTTGGAAGGAGAAAACCCTCGCTATTGATGCCACTGTATTGTCATTTCTTGAAGCCCCCTCATCCAACTCCCAGCACACCATCATTCATTGCTTAGATTTTACTCCTAAGGTCCTAACATATCCTATCGAAAATGATTTAACACACCATATTCTTGCATATGAAGTCAAGGAAGAAGAAGTCTCAGTTAATACTACTTCCTTTTCATTTCCCTTCCCCCCTGAGATTGAAAAAGGAAAATCCATCCTCACTAGTAGTCATATTAATCACACCATAAATTCCACTATTCCCAATTCATTTACTCAGACTATTGTTGTTCTAACATAGGTATCTCTGGTAAATCTAGCTCCATCTCCATTAATAAAGATAGTAGTCCCAAGCTTCCTACTGAACAAGTATTCCCCTCTAGACCTGCATCAACCCCTAAGTTCCATTCCTCTGGACTACCTCAAACTTTTACCTAGGTTCAATGGGGAGGATGAGACCATGGCATAGAGACATATCAAAACCTTATGTGCATTTGTAGAGAATCTAAATGTGGAACACTAGATGTGCTATTGAGGCTTTTCATCCAGTCTCTCAATGGTGAAGCCATAAAGTGGTTTACATCCTTACCAAATGCTTCCATTGCCACCTAGGAAGAGCTTGAAAACTCCTTTACACAAAAGTAGGGTGGAAAAGGAGATAATGGATTATGTCTTTCTTCGATGATTGAACTGACTAAATTCTCTGTGTAAGAAAAATTATAAGTGATGTCTCTATTCTTTGAAGAACTACTGGAGATAGATCAGATCTAGATGTTCTAGGCACTCATCTCTTAACAATCATAGGTTGTCTCTAGAATTGACAACGGGCCCAACGAAGTCCATAGCCCATTTCTTAAAGGGATCAAGAACTAATTGGCATTGTAACAACATCTCATTCGATTGACTAGGCTTTCCCATCTGCTAGATACTATCGCACCTTCGAACATATTTCCTTGCATCAAGAAAAATAGAGGGCCAATAATACCCCATCTATAACACCTTATGACCTGTCCTCTTATCTGCAAAATTCCCTCCACAGGGGCCATCATGAGAAACTTTCAGGACAACATAGATGTCATCTTCACCTATGCAACATCGGATTTGTTGATTAGGTCCTGTATAAAAGAGGTATCCCTCTATCCACGAATAGTGGGCACTATGATGGATAATCCTTCACCGCTCTTTGTATGATAAGTGTTGAGGTACTTTTCCTATAGCAAGATAGTTAGCAATATTTGTATACCACAAAGTGTGGGTAGAAATTGAAAAAATATGTTCATCTAGAAAACTATCCTCTATAGGTGCACATTCATCACTAGTATCCAACCTAGACAGGAAATCTACAACTATATTATCTTTCCCTAGCTTATCTACAATGGTAATATCAAATTATTGAATTAATAATAACCATATCGTAATATGACAAGGAGTTATTGGTTTATTCATTAGATACTTGATGGATGTATGATCAGTGTGCACGAAAGTGGGATACCATGTAATGTAATGCCGAAACTTATTAATATCATAAATAACAGCCAAAAACTCTTTTTTAATTACTGTATAGTTCAATTTAGTAGGAGTGAGATTATTGTTGACATAATAAATCACGTACGATTACTTGTCCTCTTTTTGTCCCAAGACTGCCCCTGATGCTGTGTGAGAAGCATCTGTAGAGATATCAAATGGGAGCTTCCATTCAGGACCACGTAATATCGGAGCTTTACAAATTAGTTCTTTGATTTTCACAAAGGTTGTTTCATATTCATCTATCCATACAAACTCTACATCCTTAGGTAACAATTGAAAAAGTGGAAATGCTACCTTAGAAATTTTTTTTTCTTCTATAAAACATCTATAATATCCAGCGTAACTGATGAAAATATGTACCTGTGTCGGTGTCTTATGTGTAGGAAAATTTAATATTACCTCTACCTTGGCAAGATCAACCCAAATTCCTGCAACTGAACACAGATGTCCCAACATTATTCCTTCCTTCATCATCGTATGGAATTTTATTGTACTAAGAGAAACATGTGTTTGCTTACATATTTTAAGTCTTTCTCTAAGTTTTCTAGGCCTTGTTCAAAATAATCCCCATATGGGGTGAAGTCATCCATGTAGATTCCAACACTATCATTGTCTAGATCAGGAAAAATCCCCAACATTCCTCGTTGAAAGGTAGCAGGTGCATTATAGAGACCGAGTGGGAGGACTTGGTATGCAAAGGTTCTTCAAGGGCATGTGAAGGTAGTTTTATCTTGATCCTTAGTAGTTATTTGGATCTGTTTGTACCCACTAAATCCATCCAGAAAGGATAAGAACTTCTTTTCGACTAATGTATGAAGGACCTGGTCAACAAAAGGTAAGGGAAACCAATCCTTCTGAGTTGCTTTATTTAACTCCCTATAATCAACACAAATCCACCACTTTCCATTCTTTTTTGGAACAATGACTAGTGGGGATACCCATTGACTATCGGAGATTGGGTAAATAAATCCACATCCAATAGTTTCTGTAATTCATCTTTAACAATCTTCTTTAAAGCAGGATTCATTCTTCTCTATGGTTGCCTAACAGGTCGACATTCTTCTTTAATGTATATGTGATGAATACATAAATCAGTAGGGATCCCTTTCATATTTGTATATTCCCAAGCGAACAATTCTTTCTACTCCTGAAGGACTTTTAGTAACCATTCAGAATGGGAAGATGAAAGGTTAGGATTAACATTCAATATCTTCCCTAGTTCAATTTCTACAGGAACACTGTTACAGGGTACAATTATGGGAATGTTTTCAACTTCAGTATCTAGTTCAAAGGCTTTCTTGGACATTGAAACTCTTAACAAATTCTAACAACTGGCGGGTTGAATCAAAAATGGAGTTGGGGCTATTGATAAAAGTACTAATGACATCATCTTTCATCTCATCCTTAAAATAGAGGGCCTCACTAATAGTAAGAATTGGTCTAATTTCTTCATTTTCAGATTCGAGCCCTTTTGCAGGTAGAATTTTTTTTGTTAAGGTAAATCTTGGTTTATTTGATGAACTCGGTTCTGCAAGAGGATAAAGAATAAGATTATTTGTAACTTCCCCATTGGAAATTACCATATTTCTCGACCGACACCTAATGTAAGCATTTGCGGTCACAGCCCAAGGTCTTCCCAAAATCAAAGGATGCCAACCAACTAGGGATTAGGTATGTAATACAAAAATATCAATAGGGTACTTCCATGGGTCTATTGAAATATTTATTTCTTCCAACTTCCCTACCAATCTTATAGTAAACCGATCTACCAATTCTAGGACGGTGGGAGTTGGTTTAAGGTTTTGCAGGCCCAAGGTAATCGCAATTATAGAACTTATAACATTAATTTTTTCCCCCAAGTCTACAAGAACATTTGTGATATCAACCCCATTAATCGTTACTATAAGAATCGGGTTCCCTGGATCTCCCTACTTAACAGGTATAGACTTCCCCAACATTACATCTAATAATTTTTCCTTAATATGAATATTGATTGGTTCCTTTGGTTTTCTTCTAGGTTTCTTAGAGCAATATTCTTTGATCATTTGGTATAAATCGAACCATCCTTCATGGCTTGAAGTAAGGGGATTTTAACAAATAAATTTTTCAATTCCCCTAAAAAGTCAAATTCAGGATCAGGACTCTATTTGCACAAGGATAGTCTCTGAGGATAAGGTGGACCAGTATGACATCCTCTAGTAACAATTGTTTGATAAGGGGTTTGTTATTCCATAGGAACTTGTGTTGACTCATCCCTAGTTGTTCCAGCAGAATTCCTAGGTTTTGGTTATGAGACTTCATCATCAGTATGTTCAACAATTATTGGTGAAGTTTGAGTATTTACCACCTGACCAGACCAGAGATTTAATTCATTACATTCTGCAGTGGTAATATTGTATGCATGAAGTTTGAGTGACTCAACTTGTTGAGCCCCCATATTGTTTGGATTTGGGTTGGATTAAATAGGTAGTTGTGGACAAAGAGGAGGATTATTGGTGGAGGCATTAGAGGGTAGTTGTACTATTAGTGTGACATAGGCTCGGAGAACTGTCCTGAAGGAGGAGGAGGTCCACACTAATTATGGGACAATGAAGAGTTGGACCAAACTGAAGGAACCATGGTTGCCAAGGCATTGGATATTGATAGGACTGTATCCATGGAGGTGAAAAAGGTACAGACTGAGGCCCAAAATTCCAATTATTAAAAATACTAAGAAGGGTCTTGAGGCATACCTTGATTCATGTTCTGTGGTCGTGGTTTCCATGGTTTCCTTGATCCCATGAAGTACAACTGATCTACTTTTTCATTTTCTCCCTGAAAAAATACCTTCAGCCCAGGAAGAGATGGAAATTTTCTAGTGGAATGGCTTTGTTCATATATCACATAGGCCTTGACAATATTCAGTGGACATTCCTTAAGTGGGTGCTTCTTTTTGCATTGAGGGAAAAAAATGGACATGGCCTTCTCTGCTTCCATTTAATTTTGTTTCACCTGTAAAATGTCTAGCTATGAGGATAGTGTGCTCAAGATATCAGTCCTCAAATTATCCAACAAATTTCCAACTTTTTCTTCAATAACTCCACCGCTAGATATCTTGAGGGTTTAGATCCCTTGCCTCCACCTCACAGCTGCACGTGAACACTTAATGCATAATTCATAGATGGTGTAAAAATATTCCTTTGATATGTTTCCCTTTCCTACTATGTTCAAAAGTTCCAAAGGTTCCTCCCTTAGTCCCTGGAGAAAAAATATTTTCAAGATGTCCTTATCCAAATCACTATGGTCTGATCTCTGCAAATTGTATTAGAAACGTTCCACACATTCCTCCATGTTCTCATCCTATTTTTGCATAATCTTAAAGATTTGTTCCTTAACATCTAGGGATCTACAGTAGTCTTGATACTTTTTGAGGAAAATCATCTGCATATCATCCCAAGTAGTAATAGTTTCCCTCCTAAACCCATGAACCATATCAAAGTTGTTCCCTTCAAAGTGGCAGGGAATATCTTCAATTTTTGAGCATCATAAATATAGTCATACCCCTGACAGACAATATCAAATTCAAACAAGAATGTCTTTGGATCTTCAGAAGAAAGACCATGAAATTTATGTAATATTATCAAAGGAATAGGCTTCATAGGTGCATCACGCCTAATATCTCCAATTGGGAACTAGATTGAAGAATTTGTAGGAGATATGAATATCTTCCAATGTTCACTTGGAATCTCAATAGGTTCTGGTTGTTCTATAATGTGTGGTTAAGTCTGTTTAACAACACTCCCTCAATCAAATGGTGCAGTGAATTCCCTCAAGTATTCTTCTTCTTCTGAACTCACAATGTTCAGTTCTCTCGATCCTCTGCTTACTACTTCTTCTTCCCCGAATTGTGCTTCTATTATTGGGGGAGATTCTGGTTGTGAAACTAACTACCCTCGAGATCTCGTATGAGATCTCACCTTAACAGTAGCTCACGATAATGCTCCTGATTCATATTTTGAAATGATTTTTTGGATATAGGTATTTCTGCCTAGATATTTGCTTCCTCTTTTTGGGGGTCTTCCTTTGCCCCTTTTATTTGTAGCTATGTTCGTGCAATCAAAAAATAAAAGGAAAACATTCAAGAAAATTGAAAACTCAAGACCTGGAGAAAGGTGAAAAATTTCCTTCCCAGGACGAGAGAATGGCCCCTAAAAAGAAAGAAAAAGAAGGCAAGCAAACCAACCACAAAATTCTAAGCTCAAGACCTAAAATAGGGTGAAAAAAAAACTTCCCTCCCCAGGATGAGAGAGTGGTCCTATGATCAATACTGGTCTTACTTTCATGCCTTCAATACCCTCCCCGAAAATGACGCCAAAATGTTGGTTTTCAGATATGAATCATGCAGTTCACCCAATTCCACATTAATTGTCAACTCGAGGCTTGATTAGTTATTTGAAGGCTATCATGCAAAGTATATGTAGGCCACAGTTTCCCTACCCAACATTAAACATTTAATCATAACATAACAATGTGTAACAACAAGTTATAACTGTAACAACAAATAAGAGTAACCAAAAGTTAAGACTCACAACAACACATTGAAATCATTACACAACAAAGAGATAACACAATAGAAAATAAACCTACGCACACATCTAATCCAACAACACTTGGTCAGGAGAGTGGGCCCAACTCCCTGATCATGGTTGTGCCAAGATCAAGATCTATAAAACAATAAAAAGATCAACAATTGTATTAATTGAAATTATCATTACAGAGGTCTCCTGTTACAACTCAAAAATTTTGTATAACTCCTAGCGGTGGCTTTCCCAACCTTGTAATCACTACTTATGCATTTCATTAATCAACTGATAGTGCCTAAGATTATGACAACCGTTTGCGTGAAAATACATAACGGTTTCTTGAGATACAACAGAATTCAAATATAACACTTGTGTTGGTCGATAGGTTGATCCACTGTTGTAGCTAATATCCAAAGATAGCGTTGCCAGCTCAATAGTCATCATATGTTTAATCATGCCTTCGATCATCATTCCTCCAAATCTGAATGAAAGCTTAAGTTCACAAGTCTCTTTAGGAAATAATCCCCTATGACTATGCTTCATTGATTAACAATTCACAAAGACATGATAGTAGGTGTACCTTCACTGTTTAGAATGAAAAGCGACCAACAAGGGTCTGAAATGAGTATAGGAAAGGGATAAAAAGGTGGGTAAAATGTGGGCAAAATTAGCAGCCAACAGGATCTATGTAGCCAAACTGTTCATTGCTTCTGAATCTAGGTTGCTTTCGAGATTGCTTTACCTTTGCTCCCAAACGACTACTTTAGTTGCACTAATTTTTTCTATACCTCCAATATGATATGTGTTTAATAAATTTAGGTGTAAGCTTCAAATTCTAAACTACTCCCTAGAACCTCCCATATTTCAGCTTCCTCTTATGCATCTTTTGCAAAGGGCTCATTGGCAAGTTATCACTATAAGAGGTTGAAACCTGTGAGCTTGATGAAAGCAAGCAAAAATTGAATGTTAGAGAAAATGCAAGACCATAGATTTTAGGAGACAAACCAACGAATCCATATGTGAATGAGTGAGAGACGAGTAAGGGAGGAATGACTAGGGAAAACACTCCACCATCAAATGATGCTTCAAGAATTTGCAAGTTAAAATCACAACAATATGGCGATATAGTTAAAGAATAGTTTGCAAAATGTATAAGGCAAGCTTGCCATGGAGCTAGGCCATAAAACCCCTACAATGAGTTTGGATACTTCTTCCATGTTGGCACATTCATTGTCATAAGCCATGCAAGATGGTCAGTTGTGTTTATGATACATTACATTAATTATTGATGTAAAAAACACGTTGGTGAAAACCTTGGCATGTAGTCTCGGCTAACCAAACAACAACCACCTGATCATTTATTTTGGTACATGCCCAATGTATCTGCTCCTATCTGTGTCAAAGACATTTATACTGAGCTCATTACCATAAAGGTTCCGGGATCTGTTCCTATGTTTCTGAAGGCTCTATCGAAGACAGGTTGCTCGCCAAGGATGATCTTTTTTGCCTGGTTACTATTCAACAACAGGAATCTTACGTGGGAAAATCTGAGAAAGAGATGCTGGCATGGGCCCAGCCGATGCTCTTTGTGCGAGACAGACGAGGAGTCAAATCTACATATGTTCTTTCAATGCATCTCCACTCAAGAAATCTGGTATGAACTTGCTTTTTTATACGATTTTCCTCACGTTGTCTTCGATTTTGTGCATGCAGCCTTTCAATGGTGGACTTCTCAATGTGAAAATCGTCACCCCCTCCTCATTATCATGATATGGTTTGTCTGGAAGTGGCGGAACCACAAAATTTTCAATGATTCCAGGGTCCCTTTCAAATCCTTCCTGCCATGTATATGCTCTTATTACGATTACATTTCAGGCATCAGGACATAGCTTCATATATCTGTTACAGGTCTTTTTGATCATGATTTTTTTGCTCTCGATGTATCTCTATGTATCTTCATATGGTCTTAAACTTTTTCTAATATGTCTTTCTATGCTCTCTCTGAGCCTTTTGCGCTTTATCTGTTCATCCAAGGTGGCTATGACAATTATCCTGTAACCAAATCTGACTTTTATATTGGCTTAATATAAACTATCCAGCTTT